>JAKTXQ010000064.1:419-22497 GCA_030582995.1 Candida maltosa
ATCACCATCAACATCAAAAAATCAAAAAAAAAAACTAATTAAACAAATAAAGTAAGGTAAGGTAAATTTATATTAAGAGAGAATTAAAAAAAACCCAAATCAAATAGTT
This sequence comes from Candida maltosa, assembly GCA_030582995.1. Lineage (NCBI taxonomy): Eukaryota > Fungi > Ascomycota > Pichiomycetes > Serinales > Debaryomycetaceae > Candida > Candida maltosa. The sequence continues at coordinate 529 of JAKTXQ010000064.1, forward strand.
TACCCAGGTGTCCTTTTTTTTTTCCCCTTTTATTATACCAACTTATTTTTTTTTTTTTTTGTTTTTTTGGCCTTGGTCATCATCATCACCATCACCATCAACAGTTTGACTTTGCCTTTTCTCATTCACCATTTTTTTATATTATCATCAAGCATACCAATAGGTCCTTTTGATCTTTTTTTTTGAAGTCAAAGATATCTCACTCCTTAACGAAACAAACATTATTGTCTTTTTTTTTATTTTATTACTTATTTTGATTTGATTTTACCCATCACTCAATTACTTAACTTTTTTATGATAAATTAACCCTATTTTTTAACGAACTTATTGCATTAACGTTTTTTTTTACAACTTGTTTTATTTACATACACATTAATAATCATCATTCATTTTTTTTTTTTTGGATTTTTTTTGGATTTTTTTTTATTTGGATTTTTTTTTATAATTTTGGACGAAATGGAAGAATATAATCAATACGATAAAGGTCAATTATTACGTGGCCGCTATGTTAGATTAGCTGATCTAAGTCAAGGTTCTTATGGTTTAGTATCAGTTGCTAAAGATACTAAAGTTAATGATAGATTAGTTGCTGTCAAATTTATTTTTCCTATTGATTTTAAGAAAAAACAATCATCAACATCATCATCATCATCTTCAGGTGAATATAAAAGTTCTTCTATTTCAACTATAGATTCATTATTAGATGAAGCAAAAAAAGAAATTAAGATTCACAGGATTTTAGGTGATCATCCAAATATTAGTAGATTATTGGATCATTTTGATACTTTTTTGATTTTACAATATTACCCAAGAGGTGATTTATACGAAGCTATTCATCTGGGATCAGGTCCCGTTACAACACCTGATATTAAACTGGTTTTTAATCAATTGTTGGATGGTATATCTTATTGTCATAGTAAAGGTGTTTATCATAGAGATTTAAAACCAGAAAATATTCTTATTGATCAAAATTGGAATTTAAAAATTTGTGATTTTGGTTTAGCCTCAACGACAAGAATGGTCAGTGATGGCGATGAAGTTGGCAGTAATCGTTATATGGCACCAGAATTATTTGAGAATCAAAGTTATGATGCGGCACTTGCTGATATTTGGTCAATGGGGGTCATATTTGTGACTGTAGTTTTCAAAAAGAATCCATTTGAATTTGCCAAAATTAGTGATACTAGATATAAGTTATTTTTTTCAAACAGTGAGAATTTATTAGATATGTATGCCATGTCATATGAATTTTTTGATGTTTTGGCACATTGTTTGACGATCAATCCGGAAAATAGAAGTATTTTGAAGACTAGTCAAGAATTGAAGAATTTAACTACTTTCACAATTTGGGATGAAGAAGTTATGGACAGTACTACAGCTATTACCACTCCATCTACGTCAGCTCCGACTACAATTAATACTGTTCCAACAGCTTTAAAAACAAATGGTTCTAGTTCAGGTTCAGGTTCAGGACCTGGTTCCATACCGGAATCATTTACTGGGTTAGCACCTGCTATTAAAGTGCCAAATATTGCCATTCTGCCAGTTATTAAAGGTGCTCATACAACGTCAACTACAGCACCTACTACTATCGCTATTAACAAGAGAGCTGAAGCGTTGGCATCAACAGATCCTATTCCAATGTTTAGAAATAGTTTTAATTTTGGACATGGATTTGGAAATGGTAAACCAAGATGGAATAGACGGAAGAAGAACCATCATCATCACCATCACCATCTGCAAACACCATTACTGCAACCACCGCAAATGCAACAACCTTCGTCATTGCAACAACCACAATGCAATAATTATCATACTCCAAAATCAAGACTGTATTCGAATAATCAATCATTACCGTATCCTAGTCCAGGGAAGTATATTCCACCTTATTTGAGACAAAAATCACCGGTAATTGAACCGTTAGTTGAAGAGTTTGATAAATTGAGTTTTGATAATGAGGAAGTTTTCCATTTAGAAGATTAAGTATATACATATGTATGTTTATTTTTTTTTTTTTGGGAGGAAGAATATATGATTTTCTAATGAATTGGAAAATGTACTAAATGATTAACAAGAATTGTAGAAAAAAATATTATTTGGTCTAATGTCTGTTACCCCAGATAGATAGATCATCGTTTGAGAAGTTTTGTTAAAAATAAAAAATTCCCGACACTGTGATGTGATATGGAACTTAATTTATCCGAACCGAAACTGAAAGAGAAATCAACTGATTTGCAACAAATCTAGACCTTTTTTTCTACATTTTTGTGTATGCAGATATTACATAGTTGTATTGTTGTTTGTTTGTTTGCTTTTCGTCAAAGGTGAAAACAACAAGGCAGGTCAATTAATTAAAAAAAAGGGGGATAGAGTCCAATAAGGTTTAATATTTGATGTTGTAGTTGTTAATTCCGTATGTTAAAAAACAACTCTAAAAAGTAAATTAAGGTTAAAGTTTGTTTGTTTGTTGTTGTAGATTTTGTTAAGTATTGATGTATGGATTCTTAATTTGTAAGTATTTGAGTTTCAAATTAAAAAATATGAAACATAAAAATTTTGAAGAAAGTTGGATTGAAGAATATAAATATTTTCAAATTTGTTTCAATTCAAAATTTTTAAAACAATTTTTTTTTTTTTTAGTTCCAACAACAAACAACTAAAAATTCTTAATTGTTCTTTTAGTTTTATTTTTTTTAGGGCGTTAGGATTATCATCATTATAATAAAACGAAGGTAGTATTCATAATAACAATAGAATCGACATTACATTACATTCTTACTATTTAAAAAAAGGTGTGTTACATTTTTGTTGTTAGAGAAAGAAAGAAGAAGTATCATCTAAAATAATAAATATTACACGATCGACAAATTTTACATTTAAAATTCTTTTTTAAAAAAAACAAAAACAAAATTCTTCATCTTACATTGTTTTGCTTTTTACTTTCTTTCTTTCTTCTTGTTGTTTAATATTTGCTCAAGTTTCAAATCAAATATTGTTTTCGTTGTTTTGATTCAGTTTTTATATTTCACTATAAAACTGTTTCAAAATCTTCTCACTTCAAAGTTTCACATATTTTTTTTTCTTTCGTTTCCCCCTGTTTCCCTTTTTTTTTAACTTTTTCCCTTTCACACACACACACTTCAAGTTTTACATTTTTTTTTTTACGTTTTAAGTTTTTTTTCTTCCTCCAATCCTTCTTTCATTTCCATTTTCCTTCCTTCCTTCCTTCCGTCTATTTGTATTATTATTATTAATTATTCTTAATTGTTTCGATATAAAATCATCAAATACAATCATCAAACTCCCACATCAATTCGTTTCATAATTTCAACCATCTTTTAATCCTCCCATACATTTTTTTTATTCAACTTTTGCAACAATGTCAGTAACAACAAGATCTTATACTGACTCTTCATCACTTACTCCAACTCATCAAGTTAAAGAATCTTTAAGATTAATTGAAGATTTAAAATTTTTTTTGGCAACTGCTCCTGCTAATTGGCAAGAAAATCAAGTTATTAGAAGATATTATTTAAATCATGATGAAGGTTTCGTAAGTTGTGTTTATTGGAATAATTTATATTTCATTACTGGTACTGATATCGTTAGATGTATCGTTTATAAATTTGAACATTTTGGTAGAAAAATCATTGATAGAAAGAAATTTGAAGAAGGGATTTTCTCCGATTTAAGAAATTTAAAATGTGGTACTGATGCTATTTTGGAACCTCCTCGACTGGAATTTTTAGAATTTTTATTTAAAAATTCTTGTTTAAGAACTCAAAAAAAGCAAAAAGTTTTCTTTTGGTTCAATGTTCCTCATGATAAATTAATGGCTGATGCTTTGGAAAGAGATTTGAAAAAGGAAAAATTGGGTCAAAATCCAACCACAATAGCTCACAGAGAACCGGCATTATCTTTTGATTATGATGAATCAGCAAGTTTATATACTCAATTAAGCAAACATATGGAAACTTCCAAAAAAGTCAATGATGCTGCTATTAATACTAGTCTAGGTAATACTACAGCAACAACAACTTTACATGCCGGGGGTGCTTCCAACAATGGTACCAACAATAGTAGTGATGAAGTATCATCCAACAAACACAGTAATACAAGTGAAAAATCATCCCCAGAGTATACAACTACCGCCACTGCTACAAGAGGAAGAGAAGATTATGGATTCCTTAATGAAGCTACTCCGGCTCAATATAAAACTGGATCCGATTATGAAGATGATTTCCCTCTAGATTATATCAACCAAAATGGTCAAAATCCAGAAGATTATATAACATTGGATCCAAATTATCAACCAGGTGCATATGCAAACATAATAGATGATAATTATGATTCATTCCTAGATCCAACCTTGTTCATGCCACCAAGTCTAACTGGTGCCGTTTCTGCCACAACTGCTTCAAACCAAGTTGCATTTAATGACGAATATTTAATTGAACAAGCCCAACCTTTACGAACACCATTACCACCAATCTCATCCAGTGCCTTACAACCAAAATCAGCAACAAAATTCTTCTCCATCCAAAGTGCCGCCGCTGCCGCTGCTGCAGCAGCAACCGCAGCAAATGGCGGTACTGGAAATGAAGAATTTTACCAATCTGCATATCCAGGTCAACCTCCACTTCCCCCACCACCAATTTCCGCAAAATACCAAAGTCAATTCGGTGCCAGACAATTAGCCGGAAACCCAACCTATTTGAAAGCCATCCCTCAACAACAATTCTACGATCAATCAACCGGTCAATTCTACCCTGCTGAAGTTCCAGTTGCTTATAATGTCGTTCATCCAGATAGCGAATACTGGACAAATAATCCTAACGTGGCTGCTGCACAAGCTGCTCCAATGTATGATGCCTCTGGATTCCCCATCCCGATTAACCAATCATACATGATTATGAATGAACATCCCGAAATGGTTCCGTATCCGTACATGAACTCAAATGTTGCTTCCCAACAACAACAACAACAGCAACAACAATTTTATCAAGCTAGACAACCACAACAATCTCAACAACAACATCAACAACTTCAACTGCTGCCACAACTGGCTAGTGCAAAGTTGTTGAAGAAAAAGAGACCATTACATACATTGAGTTCGAAATTGGGACCAATTGGTGGAGGAGGAATCACGAAGAAGCCAGTTGATATGGGGAAAGAAAAAATAGCAACAACAGCAGGTGCAGGATATGGATCTTTGAATGACGTGGTTAATTCGAAAAATACAAAATTGGTCAATAAAGAAGATGTAAAGTAAAAATCCGTTGCTTTTATTTATTTGTTTGTTTGTTTTATTAGATGTATGTTTGTTTTATTAGATGTATGTATTTTGTATTTTTATAACTATTACTATTATTATTTACCTTTTGATGTAAAATTCAATTAATCTTTGTTGAGAAATCGCATATTTCGATTTGACTTTATGCAATGTATCTTTAACTTCCGGAGAAACATTCCCGTTCTTGAATAAATTACTATAGCAAACAACCGCCGATTTTCTAAACATCACCTCATCTTCATTCAACAAACTGCCAAAGATTTTATCCAATCGATAGATCTTCACCACATCAATCCCATTATCTTCAAGCAAGTTCTTCGCCAAGAAATTCAAACACAAGTTCAGGATAGTTAGATTATTCTCACCGCTTTCCAAATACACCAACACCACTTCTTCGAAACTATTCACCATTTGGAAATGATCAATGGATAATAAAATCTCATTCCAGATGAAAAACATCTCGCTGTCGGAATCCTCCGTGGCACAACTGGAATGAAGTAATGAGAATAGTTTATTCACATTCATCGATTCATTGAATTTGATCAGTTGTTTTAGTAAAAATAAGCCATTCATGAATAATTGACGATGTTGGTGGTGTTCACGGTCACTGTTGTCGAAAAACTCCCATAAGGCTTTTTCCAACTTGAGTTTCCCCTTGTTTAAATAATATTCTTTGAATTCGACAGTTGTGTTGGATAAGGAGTCAATTAAACCGGTCATTTTTAATAATGACGATTGGGTTGGGGTGTTTGCTAAATTCCGACAACTTTTCTCATATTCTTCAATGGTGAGGTTGGTCGATGTTGCATCTAATGTACCGTTATATGCTAATGTTCGAGAATATTTCGCATGTTGATACCCGGACCATTTCTTATCGGTTTTGGAAGTGGAATCGTTTTTAGAATCTTCGAAAATGGATATTTTCCTGACTTTATTGGCAATGGATTTTAACGGATCAATTCGATCCATGTAATGTTTTAATGTATCATCAGAATCATTTTTAGATCCAGCATTGCTCTTCCTATCTTCAGTAATTGAGACATTGGCAAAGTCATCAATTAACATTTTGGAATCTTCCGATGTAACTGGTTTACTTGGAGATCCATTAAATGGTGGTATTCTTGACGGTGATGATTCTTCAGCAACATGCGCCAATTTCGGTTTCGATAAATCGATGTTTGAGAAATCACTTCGTTTAGGCACAACCATGGTGAAATCTGTGGCATTCTTTTTGGCATAATCATTAAATTTGGAGAAATTTGCTGGAACTTCAGTCATTTCCTCAACTCTGGTATTTAATGGTTTTGGCAATAACACGGGACTTTCAACTCCAATAATAGTACAAATCTCTTCCTTTTGTTTCTGTTCCACATCTTCCAACAACATGGCAAACTTACTACTGTTTATAGTATAAAGTTGAAGAAACAATTGGGATAAAAGTAAATAATTATCACTATCTTTCAACTGAACTATCAAATTAACCAACTCACGGAAAACATGATCAAATTGCACATCAGTTACCGGCAATTTCGTCAATGAAATCAACAACCCCAGCATAATCAGTCTCGTTATATCCATTTTATGATTTACGATTTGTAACACAAAGGCATGACTCCCGGGGATATTTGGACTATCGATAACGCATGTTAATAATCGACATGCACAATCATAAAAAGTGGACACATCAATACAATCAAGGATTAAATCAAACGTTTTATCATCAAATTCAGGGAAAATCACTGAACATATTCTCAAAAAATCAAATGGTAAAAGTAACAGAGCCACAGTTTTAAACGCATGATCGTTGGTGGTGAATAATGGTTTCATACAAAAGACATATTTCTCGGAAATTGTCTTAAGCGAAGGTTTAACTTCTTCCGGTATTGGTTCTTTGGCAATAATGGCATATTTCAATAAATCAATACCTTCTTTAAGTAATCCAGTATCTTCCGATGACAAAAAACTAATTAATGGATCATTTCGTTTATCAAATGATGGAACTTGAGTTCCTGTTCTGCTACTTGGTCTGGTTTGACTAACTCTTGATTTTGGACGTATTTCTGATAGTGGTGGTGGTCTTCGATGAATTTCAGTCGTACTACGTTGACGTTGTAATGGTCGTGACATAGATGAATCTTTTGTATTTGATTGGGTCGGTGTCCAACTCGAAGCTCTTGAAGCTTGATGTGCTTTTATAGCATCTGGTCTTGGTAACGGTGTTGATGATTTGTCCAATCGTGAAGCAGTAGCAGCACCTTTATTTGGTTTTGGTAACGTTCTGCTAATCAATTCACCCGAACTTCGAGAAGCTGGTTGTTTTTGTCTCAATTCTTTATTTTTCTCAATTATGGCAGCTTTAATTGATCGATGGGCTGGTCGACTAGTAAATGATCTTATAGGTCCAATTCCAGAACCACCACTTTCTCTCTGAGATCTCTCAAGTGCCTTGACGATATTTGGTTCCAATTTTTTCAATAATGCTTCAGCACAATTTGGATACACTCTAGTATAACACCAGTAACATTCTTTAGCAACTTGTCTGACATTAGGGTTGGCATCTTTCAACAATTTCATCAATACTTTATTGGCCGATTCTATAAATACAACTTCATGGTTCCCAATATAAGATTGATCCATTCCGATCCTCAAAAGCATCACGTGCAACCATATAAGAGAATAAGATCGTGGTTGATGGTTTCGTTCTTCGGACGCAGTCATAATCCTCTGAATCATACGTTGCGTGTATGGTAAATTGGCATATAATGCGGAAACAGTCATATTGGCATTGTTGGAAGTTATATTTTTCGTTGATGCACATAGCTTGATCAAGGTTGGGAAAATGTTTTCAGAAATTTGTTCAAATGAGGATTGCAAGATAATCACACATTCCTTCATTAACTGACAACCATGAGCACTCAAAGTTGTACGAAGAGAACTTGCCCCCTTACACATACCCATCGATACCATATGGAAACAATGAACTAAATCAGTTTGGAATTGGGTAGGAGCATTACCACGTAATATTGATCGCATTTGTATGATATTCTTCTCTCTGAGTTTCCAATTTGATTCAGTTTCTTTATCTTCAAAACAAGGCAAAAACGCTTCAAATGTGTGTAGTAAAGAATTGGCATCATGGACGTCTATCGGTTGAATAGATGTATCCATTTCATAGTTTACTTTATTCAACAAGTCAAGCAACTCAGCATCAGGACCTCGACTTTCTCTCACATTCGTCAGCAGTGGTCTTGAGCTATCGGGAAGCACTTTCTCACTTAATTGTACTGGCAACTCCGTAATTTCTTTTCTTGCCGCCTCATATCCAACTGGATTCATATCGGCATAAATCTTAAACAATTCTTTAACTGAATTGACAAGTTCTTCATTATTGGCATGATCTTTAACGGATTTCAAAATATCCGGGACAAATTTATCCACATCAAAATTCAGACTTATATTTTTCAAAATTTGGGTTATCCAATTGATAGTCTCAATAGTGATTTTGATATTCGATATATTGAATGATTTCTCCAACAACACATGTTCAACTTCTTTTGGACTAGTCAACCAATAATCCTCCAATGTTTTCCGGGCCAGATTGATTCCATTCTGAGTCGATGCGTTTCCAAATTTATTTATCAATGGAGGCAAAATTAAATAACTTTCTTCTTTCAATATTGAGCCTGATCTATCCTGCACACTCAAGCGCTTAACTAGATAACATAATGAATTGAAACTGACTGATGAGATGTTTAAGTTTTGTATATCCAATCCTTTCAAGATAATCTGTATATAAACAGTGGTGTTTCGTAAATCTATGGTGTCTTTCTTTATATGAGTTTTCAAATTCTGAATATGTGATAACTTCGTTTCATCTGGTTGATCGGAAGATGATATGATTTCCAATACTTCAAAAGGCGATATATTTAGATGACCCTTGGTATTCAGCATTGATTATTGTAGTAGAAGATGAAAAAAAATATATATAACTGAATGTTAAGATAAAGTTTAGATAATTTTTAGATGATAACAAAAAAAAAAATTTTTGCTTTGAAGGGAGTTTTCATTTTTTTTTCTGGTTTAGAAAATCAAAACAAACCAAAACAAAAATGAAACGCGTTTTACATTCCGACCTGAATTTCTTACACTACCTACGTATTTTAACTATGCATTTGTTTGATATGTATATATCTGTCCTATACTATTGGTGTCTTAGATTTTTGGTGTGATGATCCACAACAGCACAAATATAATCACAGCTAATATACCATAAATTCTGGAGGTGAATTGTGTGAGTGGAATTAAAGCTTTTGAATTTTCATCACATTCAAAACTAAACTCAATAGCACCTCTTTCTTTAGCTTCTTCTGTACTTGAATCATTAAGATTGTTGTTGTTGTTGTCTTCTTCCGAAACACGTGATAACAATTCAGTGTCAACATCATCCACCACCACATTTTGCACATTACCAAAGAAATCTGTTAACAAGACTTCACTAACATTTCTTTTAAACAAATCAGTTCTGATACCTGGATGAGAATGGACATTTTCAAAAGTATATTCAGCAAATAACTTATCCATGGTTTCTTTTGAATTTCTGTCAATCTTTTCCAAATAATCTAATGTATAATAAGTAAATCTATCAATGACAGCAACACCAATATCCATATCACTATGATGAGAATAAGAACTTTCGTCAAGCTCACTAGATCCGACAGCTAAAATATTAGGAGCAGTGATTTTCTCATACATGGTATTGGCTTGACAGGTATCAATCATGAAAAAGATTTCGTTGTATCTCTTCTGTTCATGCATGATACTAAACGCATCACCCAAATCATGAGCTGTGATTTCTTCAGCATCCTGAAATTTCAAAAACTCGTTCCCACCATGACCAGTCAAGTAAATGAAAATATTTGAGTTTTCATCAGTCAATAATCTCTTCGATCTGGCTTGTTCAGAATCCCATCTATCCGTCAACAATCTCATGAAATTCTCAACTGTCACTTCATAACCACGATAATCAACTTCAATGGAATCCCCATATAAATCAATAGCTTCATCCATATTGTTGAAAACGGTCCCTGGGAATGCATTTCTTGGATTACAGGCAATATCATCAGACAACATCAATATGATTTGTGAATCAGGGATACCCAATCGTTTAACAGTACGATATAAACTCAATGCATTTGCCATATGACGGTAATTGAACCAGAATCTGGATGTGGACACCAAAACCGCCCAGTTATTCGAATGACGGTGTTCTTCTTGGGGAGTAGACGTATCTGTCGAGAACACACTCCCAAGTAAAACTAACACAGGTAGTATAATGCTGAACAAATTCTTCATTGGTGGTTTAAAGTATTTGTAAGCGTTATGTTTTTGTTTTAGTAAAAAGCGAAAAAAAAAATCTGTGTTCTCTTTTTGTTCTTTCTATTTAACCTTTTTCCGAATCGTGTAAAATGACAAAATATATATACATTCTATTAAACTAAAAGACTACTATCATGAATATTTTTAGTCTCCTTGTTGGCTTTTCTATAACTGTCTAATGCTTTGTCTAAAATGTTTTTGGTTTTCCAGAACCCAAAATAAGTAGCATTTGCATATCTTAATGCAAAAATCAACTTAGCGGCATTTGGATAAAATTCCTTACTGAGGGCTTTTAGAATATGATTCTCATATTCATGACGGTCAAGTTCATGGATCCTACAGTATCGACCAACACTGCGAGTTATGAAACTCAAAATCAACGCCGCTTGTTTATTAGTGCATCGTCTTGCAAAATTGACAATTTTTTCAGTTGAGGCTATTTGTTTCGGATAATTCATTTTCAAATAATCCATCACGTCAAGTACATTTGAACTTTGCATCAAGAATTCAAGTTCAATATTAGGACCTTGTGATATCAAGTGACGAGATAATCTAAATTCTGGTTCATCACCATTATTTTTTTTGTATCGAATCAAGAAATACTCGTCATCAGAATATGCAAGACCCCAAGTGGCATTTCGTTCAAGTTCTGTCCATGGTTGTTTACTTTTGAAAAAGAAATTTTGGACAAACGCAGTATCCTGTAACATTTGCTCAAATAGTTCCAACCCTGCTCTCGTTTTCAATTTGAAAACTCCCATCTTGTGATAATCTTTGACCGCATCTAAGACTCTTTGACGGTTCTCTTTAATTGATGCCAACGACTCTAGTGGTATCAGATCTGGATCTTCTTCTTCATCTTCTTTCTCATCTTTGTATTTCCGTGCGTTGCCGTCTTGATCCTCCGTATCTTTACCATCTAATGTATTCTCTAAATCAAGTCCAAATCGAGTTAAATTAACCAAATCGATAATATGACAATGATCTTTATCCTTATGCAAACGTAAACCACGACCAATCATTTGAAGAGCTAATGAACGCGATCGGGTAGGTCGAGCAAGAATTATCGAATCAATATTGGGGATATCGGTACCTTCAGTAAAAACACCAACATTACACAACACCGATATCTTCCCATTCTTGAAATCCTCAATGATATAACTTCGTTCAGTTTTATTGGTTTCACCAGTGACATATTGAGCATTGATTCCTTTAGATTGAAATAACCCACATAACTCTCGACAATGTTCAATGTTGACACAAAAAATCATCGTACTTTTATAGTCATCTCCCAATTTCATATAACTCAACAAGGTCTTCTCATTAATCTCAAGATCAGACAATTGAGAATATAATTCTGTGGTATCGTAATCCCCTTTGGTTTTTTTAACTTTTGACAAATCCATTCCGTCCAAATAAGATTCTGATACTTTGAACCCGGATAATTCCTTATTTTCAATCATATCCACTAACGATCTCGTATACACAATCTCATCAAACACCTGGCCCAACTTTAGTTCATCCAATCTCGTCAATGTAGCCGAGAACCCAATGACATGTTTCTTTGTATCTTTATGATCTGCCTCAAAATAATTCAAGATCCTACGATACGACGACGCAACGGCATGATGACATTCATCTATAATAATCGTGTCAAATTCTTCTGGATCGAATCTCTGTAATCGATTTCGTCGCATTAATGAATTAACAGACGCAACAATGACATCATGATGTGGTTCGGCTTTATTTTTCGCCATTTCTACACCAACGTTCCAATGAGGGTTGATGGATGATATTTTTTCATGGGATTGGAAAATCAACTCTTGTTTATGTCCCAACACTAATGCTTTTTTACCGGGTGTGGTTATTTTGGGTAATAGATGACTGAAAACCACGGTTTTCCCTCCACCGGTAGCCATTTGTACGGCTTGTCTTCTGACACCTCGAGCAGATGATTCTAGTACTTTATTTATCGCATCTTGTTGGTAAACGCGTAGGGGAAACGTGTGGGAATGTCGAACAAACTTTTTTAATGTGATTTTTCGATACATTGGTTGTCAGATCTCAATATTCATTATCATTAAGACCAAACACAGATTATGCTTTTGATTTGATATGAAAAGTTTTGCAGAAAGAATGAAAAAAAAGAAATGTGAAAAGAAAAAAAAAATAGTGATGTTGTTGTGTTACACATAATAATTTCTCGCAACTATAGAACAAAATTTATTATTATCAGCTGGAATAAATATCTATACGAGATCTTTTATACACATTATGATAATACAACGTATTGGTGACGTCTGTAGATTCAACGTTATCGTCTGAATCCAAATCTGGAGCTTGAATATTGATCACGGCATAACTACCATCTTCTTTACTAGTGTCTTTACTTGGTTTAATAAAAATACCAGGATTGATCACTATCACACCTTGAATGATTTTAGCAAAATATTTAAGTTCGGAAGGTAGGATCAATATATCAGGTAAAGAGTCTCCTAATTCAGTCAATCCCAAATATGGAGTTTCTAAACATGATCCTCCAACGGATATCCCATCGAGATATTCACCTTGTGCACCGTTGATTAAATCCGTAGTATTTGATTTTGGTTCATTTCTAACACTTCCAGGGAAAGTAGGATAGTAGCGTCGTTGCTCGAAAACATGATTTGTTATTCTTTCAAATCGATTACTGGAGACAACAGTAGTGCTTTCTTTGAATACGTCTTTTAAATCTTTAAAAATATCCAAATTGGAATTACCGATCAACACTTCATTAAGTTGGAAACTACTTGGATTTGGGAAAACTTTGAAATTTTTAGGTAACCCAAATGCCTTTCTATCGAAAGCGTCTTGTGGATATGAACAATGTTTGATACATGAATCTCTCAAACTTGGATATAAGATAACTTGGATTTTGGAATCGATTTTCTTCAACACTGGAGTAACTGTTAATTTGAAAAGTTCATCCAACGTCTTTGGTTGTGGTTGAACTTCATCAATTTGGAAATCACCAGATTCAACCACTTTATTAGTCATATCAAGGAACGGACCATTCAAAATAACCACATTTGGTAAAATCTTCGTATTGATCGATTCAATCAAATTTTCCAATTTATCAAAATTCAATCTATTCAGATTAGAAAACGGACCAGAAGCCACCAAAATTTTCAACCCGTTATCATTTTGTAAAGTCTTGAATTGTTCCAATTCTTCGCCACTGGTAACTGGAGCTCCTAATTGAGGTAATGACATATTCTCCTCAACAACAAACGATCTTCCACTTGGATTCGTACCTTTAAACACCACAATTTGCCCCGGGAAAAAGGAATACCCAGGTAATTTATCAATATTCAATGGAACTCTTTGCCCGATCCCTGACATTCTTGAAGTTTCCAAAAACAAACTAGTGTTGTTCAATATTTCTTTATCGTATAATGGACTATCAGGAACAATTCTTCCACAACACAAAATACTGGATTGGGTACTTAAACAAGGATTCCCAAATTGCAAATCGGCGGTTTTATTTTGTTCTTGATATAAATTAATCATGGTATCAATTTGATCATCCAACACATCGGCACTTTCTAATAATTTCATTTGCATGGTACGAAACTTATATTTGGATGAATCAAAATTCGTGGTCAACTTGAATGCTTTCCTTTCTTCTGATAAGCTTTGATTATCGATTTCGTCAATATCAGGGTTTAATGTTTCCAATAATGAGTTTGGCGGATGAGATGAAGTAGTATTGATATCGGCAAACGTGTTATTGGCCGTTTCGAAATCTGTACCTGGTGGAGATGAGATTGCTTCTCCCATTGGGGTTTTGAAATCCGGAGTGAAATCTTCCAATTTTCTTCTTTTCCCAAGTGGTGTCTCAAGATCGTTTTTCTTAAGTTTTCTACCAGACCCAGTATTATTGCTGTTGATTTCTTTAATTTTCTTAGCACTTGGAGTTTGGTGTTTGGAAAGCTTACTTTGTAAATATTCTTGAAGTTTGGTTAAGTTTGTCATGTTCAATTCCAAGTCATCTTTCATTTCAGTAACATTGAACGATTCCCATTCGATGAAAATATCTTCCAAAGAAAGGTTGTATGTTGATGATAACCATTCTAGTTTTTGGAATTCATCATCAGATAATTTCACTGATGGTCCGAATTGTTTAGCGACCTCTTGTTTAAATGAATCTTGAACCGGCATAGCTGGTGGTTGTTGATAAAAAAAAAGAAAACAACTAAAAAAAAATTAAGAAAAATTAGAACGCGTCTTTCGTTTTGGCTGCAGATTTTTTTTTCTCACTACTTAAGCGTGTAGTCTACTTTTTTTTTGCTACAATAACAAAGATTACATGAAATGTTATGTTATCTAAAATACACAAGTTATATAGAGAGAAAACTCCTATTCTTCTTTAGCTGGTTCTGCAGCAGTAACAGGTTCTTCGGTAGGTTTTTCAGAAGCTTCTTTGTTTTCTTCAACTTTTTCAAGTTTTTCATCACTTTCTTCTTCCTTCTTGTTATCTTTCTTACCTTTGTTGTTCTTACCACCTTTCTTGAATTTCTTATTACCTTTGTTTTCGTTGAAACTGTTACGTCTTTTGGTAACTTCATTAACACCGAATCTTTTACCACTTTCTTTCATTTCTTGGAAAGTCAACAAGGTCATCTTCTTCAATAAATCCTTCTTTTCCAAATCAGCAGCTTCTTCTTTGGTGACAATACCTTTTGGATATGATAATTCGACATTGTTCAAAACAAATTCACAATCTTCTTGAGTTTTGAATTCAAGATCAACAACTCCGAAAAATTCCTTCTTGGCTCTACTTTTAATCATTCTTACAGAATTGACTTCTTTTTCTTTTGGCAATTGAGGGATGATATGTTCATTGATCCAGGATTCAAGAGTATCTTGGGTTAATTCTTTAGGGAACCCTTCAATATGTAAAGTGTTTCTCTTTCTGGTGTTTTTAATTTCATTGAAATCTTTAAGTGGGTCTTTTCTTCTGATGGATTCATTGTTGGACGACAAAACTAATTTATCGGATTGTTTCAAAGCTTCAATGACTTTTTCTTCAGGTCTATATTGTCTCATTCTTCCGAAGGTCAAGATGGTTTTTAATTCAACCCATCCGTCATTGCTTTCGTAAATCTTCCATAAAAATTTGTCGGTTTGTAAGTTACTGTCACTGAAGTAGAATTCCACTTGTTTTCTGACTTTTTGATCAAAATCTTCTCCTTGGTATACGAAATCAGTCATCTTTGTTTCTTTGTTTGATTTGGCGATGAGATTGAAAAACTTCCTCAAAAGAAAAAAAAGAGAAAAAGCGTGAAAAAAAAAAAAAAATTTTTTGGGTACGAAATTTTGCTGTAGATGATGAAGATGGGGTCACTACATGCAGTCCCATCATGAAATTTAAAGAACTAAAGAAAAAAACCTTAATTAAAAAAAATTTCACAACAACCTTTAATTTTGGGAGATCTCATATGATAAGGATAACCACAAGGTATACCATAAAGCCAAAACTCTCAATATTCAGAACGATGTCAACATACCCAGAGCCAACTGAACAAAGAAAACAAGAGTTAATAGCCAACTACAACAATGTTCTTTCTCAAGTCCATGCATTAAACCCGAAAACGAATCTCGTGGCTGTATCCAAACTTAAACCACTGTCGGACATAATGGCATTATATTCGATCGGTGTGCGTCATTTTGGTGAAAATTACGTGCAAGAATTGATCTCGAAAGCTAATGAATTGCCAGATGATATCCAGTGGCATTTTATTGGTGGTTTGCAATCGGGGAAAACTAAAGATTTGAGTAAACATGTGAATAACTTGTACGCCGTGGAAACCGTTGATGGGTTGAAGAAATGTAAACAGTTGAATAATACGAGAGAAAAAGTGGAAGGTGAAGTGATTAATGTGTTTTTGCAAGTCAATACATCTGGGGAAGAACAGAAATCTGGGTTTAAGAATTTCGAAGAATTACAAGAAACAGTGGAATATTTATTGAGTGATGAATCTAAGAAATTGAATTTTTTGGGAATAATGACCATTGGTTCGTTTAGTGAAAGTGTTTCCAAAGACGGTGAAAACCAAGATTTCAAAAAATTGGTGGATTTGAAGAAACAATTGGATGAAAAGTATAATTTGGACCTTCAATTGAGTATGGGTATGAGTAATGATTATGAACAAGCTATTAAGCAAGGAAGTACTAATGTTAGAGTTGGAACTACTATTTTTGGGGCCAGACCACCAAGAAACTAAAAAAAAAAACGTTTTTAGAAAAAAGGAAATACAGTCTTTTGTAAATAAACAAACAAAAAAGTAATGAATATATAAATGTAAATATAAAAAGGACTATGACTTATTTCTTGTTAAACAACTTCTTAATTCCAGATTTAGATTTTCTGACTTCTTTTTCAGCATCTTGAACGAATTTCTTATAGTCCGCACTATCGTCAATCTTATGGATTGCATTGGATCCGATCTTACCAACTTTATGTGCACCATCATCGATACTATGGACTGTGCTACTAGCTAAAGAGTTCACTTTTTGAGCACCTCCTTTCAAGCCGTCTCTAATGGAAGAACTTCTAGCTGGTGATGCAGTAGCTTCAGTATTAGAATTCAACACATCATCTTGACCAATTTTTTTTGGATCAAGAGTATTTGATGCTTCATCATCAACAGCGGCAGCAGCAGCAGCAGCAGCCAAGAGCCTTTCCTTGTCATCCACGTCAGTGACATGGGTATTGTTATCAATGGTACTTAAAACTGGTTTCCCTTCAGTATTATTTTTAGAGGCGATGATGGTATCAGTTGGATCTTTGAAGTCGTTCAATTTTTGTTGCTTCTTCTCCAATTCTTCCAATTCAGCATCTTTTTCTTTAAGAACTGATTCTTTTTCACTGATGACTTTGGATTTATCAACACGAGAAGTGGCAGTGGTACTGGATTTTTCAGCTGATGTCAGGTAACCTTCTTTAGATGAGGACCCCACAGTTTCAAATTCAGTAGTGCCAGTACCTTTGTGGTCAGCAAATTTCAAAACTGAGTCAATGGTGAAACTATCCCATGGTTGATCATCATGAACTTTGAATGTTGGTTTAACTTTACCGGAATAATAATCATGTCTTAATTTAATATCGTTATCAATGAAATCGTTTTCCCATTCAACTTGACTCTTGAATAATGAAGTGAATTTATGTAAAATGTAACTCAAAATTAAGAACCCATGTTCAGAGGCAAACATCAACAATACCAAATAAACCGACGAGGAAACATGTACACTTGCTTTATCAAAGGCAAATTGTCCCAAAGTCTTTGGTGGAGCAGTACCATGGCGGTAGAATGCAGTAACAACTGGAGAAATAATGGAACCAATCCAAGCCAACAAGAAAAGAGCCCAGTTCCATGGATGAATAGAGTCGACTCTCTTTGGCACCGATGGTTTGAAATATTTACCATTTATTAATTTAAGATTGTCCAATTTGAAGAAGATTAAATTGAAAATGACACAAACAATAGGAGCTAATGGCCAGACTGGACCAAATATGATTAAGTAACCAAACTGCAAAACTAAACCTCTGAAATCATCATCAACATTATATTCTGGTAATTTCAAAGATAATCTGACGTTGTGCAACCAAACGGCTTCATCGGACTTGTCCTTTTCAGTATCCAATTGAGGTTTTTTCTGGATTTTAGTTTCAACAATGTTAGTGACAAATCTGATTCCCAATGGCAAAACATATTTCAAAATAAGTTGAATAACTTGATTAGTGACAATGAAATAAAAGAATTGAGCATCTAATCTACCTTGATTGATTTTAAAATCTTCTTGAGATTTCAATTGTAATAAATATTTAGAATAGAATCTGTTTTCACCAACATAAGAAGAAATGGTAGATTTAATTTCACCCAAATGTGGTTGAACTAAATGAGCAAATGGTAAATAAATAAATGAAGTAATGATTAATGGAACGTAACCAGTTAAAAAATTTAAAACAAATGTCTTGACTAAAATGGAATTGTTCTTGCTGTATTCATTGTCGTGATTTTCCCAGTTAATAACAATTCCACAAACCAAGTTGTAGACAATGGTTAAAATAGGAACAAATACGGAAATTAAAATAGTTGGCAATAAAGTTAATAACGATTTACCAGGACCATTATAAATATCAGTCAAGAAGATTTCAATACAGAAACAAGCCAATTGATAACTGACTAAAACAACAGTAAACCCTAAAGCGATTGGAATAAATGCCAATTGTTTGACAAATCTGATACCATCGGAGTTGTTGGAATGGAAATAGGTAGATTTTGGTTCGTATTTTTCATTAATTTCAGCCAATTCCAAATTGTGATCTTCAATCAAATGACAATTTTGAACACCCCAAACATTAACCAAATGTTGTTCTCTTTTTCTCCAAGAAGTTAAGAAAAAGATCCCCCAGACTAAATTAATAAAAGCATAAGTTAACAGGAATTTTTGGTTTTTCTTACTGAAATGAGAAAATAATCCGACAATTGATAATAGTAATAACCAGAAAATATAATGTTTAATAAATTCAAAATAAAGAGCAATTTGAATTCCGTGGGTTGCTTTAATGGCATTTGTAGATAAATTTGGTTGGAAAACATTAATTTTCAAATCTTCAACAAAAGTAGATTCTTTAAAACTATGGGTGATTGGGACAATATCAGTAACAAAACTCCATTCTTTCAAGTTTCTATTGATACCACAACTACCAGTTTTCAGTGAGTTAACCAAATAATTATGAATAATTCTTAATTTGGAAGCCAACACGTCATCTTTATGAGTAACACCCAATTCATAATTTTTAATTAAATCTTTTTCAGCTTCTTCAGAGAATTTATAACTTGATAATTTGATAAAAATTAACAATTGATGTAAATTACCAGATCTTAATTGACAAGTGAAACCTTTATCATATAATAAATTGATAATTTTTTTGAAATTAGCAATATCTTTTGAAGTTGGTTGATTGACGTCATAGTCAATTGCAATATAAAAATCAGGTTCTAAATCCTGAATTGGTAAAGTCATTGGTTAGAGGTTGCAATTGATAAAGTTGAAAAGTTTATTGGTTGTAAGAAAGGAATGGAAAAAAATAATTGGGATTGGTTGTCGTTTTTTTTTTTTTTTTTGGTTTTTTTTTTTTTGGTTGTTTGTTGTTCGGGTAAAGATGAAATGAAATGGAATGAGTATTGCTATAGAAATAAACTGAATGAAATTTTCTGTTTCAGGAAAATCACAAAAAAAAAAGGGAAAAGCGAAAAGAAGCCACTACCTAATAATAATCAGTATTGTAATTAAATAATAATTGTATAAAGGGGGTTGGATTTTTCTGTTTAATAACAACATAAAAACCTAATGAAGAGAATACTTGATATTTATAGTCATCTTAACTTTTCACAGTATTTTTACTAAAAAAAAAATTATCGAATGATTCGTGTTCACATAAATTGATGATTGGTATAAATCTTATTGTTCACTTTTGGTCACAAAATTTCAGTAAAAAAAAAGGTGGCTAAATCACGTGTTCAAATATGCATCTAAAAAAACGTATATTTTCAAGAACGATACACAATCAATCAATCAATCATTTTGTAATAGCATTCACAATTAAGCCCAAGACCAGAGCTAAATGGTCCAAAAGTTATTTTATCATTAAAAACCTCTTCTCTCTTTTTTCTATTTTCAATTTTGATCAAATCATTCCTAAAATAAATAAATGTTACTGTAGTAAATCAAAAACTGGTTATTCTATAAACGAATAAATAATAAACTAGAAGATGAAAAAGAAAACTCAACTTGATCAAGAATAAAAAAAATAAAGAAAAAAAAATCAAAAACTTTATACTTACCCACTAAAACATCTTAGTTTCTATCACGGTGAAATCAAATCATGAATAATAATAAAAAAAACTGAACAAAAAAGGGGGAGATCGGCCGATTAACGGAACTGTAAATGGAAGAACACAATCACAAGACGGGGGATGGACTAAAAAAAATAGCTTAAAGACAAACATTCGCTTGTAGGAGTCAAATATCAAGTGATGGGAGGGAACATAGAAACTCGCAAAAAAAAGTTTGAGGAGGAAAGGGATTATAATTACCTAAAAAAGCATGAAAGCATGGGAATAAACAAAACACGAGTAAAATACAGTTGATCATAAAACATGGGCATCTTCATGGGACCTTGGAAAAAAAGGGGGAAAGGATAAAAAGAGCACAAAACATTGACAGTTTGGAGGGGGGGATTCACGTTCAAAAATGAAAAACTTAATCGATAAATTTAAAAATGGAGAATGGGATAAGGGAAAAAGAAGAAACGGACCTAAATAATTCGCTAAAACTCAAATGTTGTAGTGGACAAACATCAGCTCTATGAAAATATCTTTCACTTTGCATCGTATGTACGTTCTATATGAAATTTGATTTTGGGAATCATTTGATGAAAATTTCTGCTTTATTTTTATTAAAAAAAAAAGGATTAATATTCGAACTTCTGAAAATACCTGGACACTTTTCGATCATTTCAAATAAAAAAAATGGGAAATATGACAAGCTAGAACTAAAAAAAAAAAAAAAAAATTTAAAAGAATTAGTATATACTTACCTTCAGACCATTTATGGCAAGTACTCTGGACTAAAACAAAACCATGAACTGCTATATGATTGATTGATTGATTGATGAAGAAAGGAAAAGAAAAAAGTATAACAAAACGTACCAAAAAAAAAAATCAAATAAAAAAATTTATGGTTGTATTTATAGTGCGTGCTTAGAAAAACTCCTGCATACTAAAAATATAATGACCAAACTATACACCCCTTTTGGCTGGTTTGCCTTTTGGTCGTTTCTTCTTGTTATTGTAATTCATCTCATTTGAAGTATTCACTTTTGATTTATTAGCTTGCCTAATCTCATTCATGTTTAAAAACGGAAATCTGACTTTATGACTTTTATACTCACCAACATCCCAATTATATCTAATACCATACAACAGCGTTCTAACGTTAATTGAACTACTTGCAAGAGCCAAATCATTCAACCGATTCTGGGTCTTTTTATCATTCATAATCTTCTTCATTGCTCTTTGATATCCTTCAATAACCTTCTTCCGATGATCCTGTGTAATTGGGACTTTATTAATAACACAACAATAAATCCCTGCCAATTTCGTTGCATCTCCTTTAATATCTTTCACCGCATCAACATATAACTGTCTGAATATCTTTCTAAGCATATTTCTACCAAAAGCAGAGTAAAC
>JAKTXQ010000064.1:28148-41664 GCA_030582995.1 Candida maltosa
TAAGCACATCCAACTTTAGTACTAGCTTTCCAAATAACTTGGGTCAAATGATTATAAACGAATCCATTCAGAGTGTAAACGACAGGTTCATTCATCCAAGCAGCCACAGTATCAGGACCGTTCTTGAAACCAGCGGCTAAATTTTCACCATATGGACCATGGGTATGGGTTAAAACACCGGAACAATCGTAATTATCAGCATTATTTTTGGCATAGTTGTAAGTATCGACATCCCAAGATAATGGACCGACTTGATGTTGACTTCTGTATTGATTATGAGCATCCAAAATCGAACTAGCGAATGATGCATCAACCCCATTACTTTGAGAAATAGCAGCATAGATGTTACCACTAGTACCACTGCTGCTACTTGTCGGAGTGTTTGACGATTGAGGTTGAGCCGCAGAAGAAGAAGAAGGAGCAGCTGGCGAGACAACTGGTGCTGACGATGAAGCTGGAACTGGATTAGAAGATGATGTAGATGGAGTAGAAGTTCCTGGCACGGAAACAGCTACGGCAGTGTTGGCCAATGCAGCTACTGGTGCTGCCGCCGCCGCTGCGGCAGTTGTAGTTGTTGCTGCAGCTGCTGCCGATGAAGCAGCGGATGAACTAGAAGTACCAAAAAACGAGTCAAACAAATTTGATAAGAACGATCCAGCAGAACTTGCAGTACTTGAAGAACCAGTTGACGGTGTGGTGGATGTGGAAGTTGTAGAAGCTGATGACCCACTATCAAAAATGCTGTTGAAAAGATTACTCCAGAATCCGCCTGAAGTACTAGTAGATGTGCTTGCAGCAGGAGTGGCAGTGGCAGCAGATGCTTGTGGAACTGCTGTTGCAGCAACTTGAGGTGTTGCTGCAGTTACTGTTTCCCAAACAGTGATTATAGCTGGAGCAGCATGAATTTGCGCAAGTAGGAAAAGGAAAATGATATGATGTTGCTTCATTTAAAGGATAGTTGTGTTTGGTTGAAGGTAAGGGTTTATTGAAAATCTTTATGAAGAACAAGGATCTGAAGCACTTTATAAAGAAAAAAGTTTAAAAAAAAAATAAAAAAAATTCATATTCTTCTTCAAATGGAAATGTTCTCGATTTAATCAATGAAATTTCTTTTAGGTGGAGCAAAGTTGCAAAAAAAAAAAAAAGAAAAAAAATGTAAATTTTCCCGATTAGGAAATTTTCTCGTTTCGGTCTTTTATTTGGTTTCACACACCCAAATCAGTAAAACACTTTGCCTTTGGGGGAGGCTGTTCTTCTTATCCACGTTGTTCACAGTGATTGGTCGTCAAAGGAAATTTCATTATTCTTCTCCTATACCCCAATCGAATTCAACGATGAATTTCACTTTTCTTTTTAGGTTCCATCTAAAAATGTTCTTTTTCTTAATCTGTCAACTAGAAACTGCATTGTGACGACAAGATAAAACAGAAAAGGATCTACGTAAAAAAATCGTAATAATAATAATTCACCTCGTTTTATAAAAGTATTTCCTACTTTCAAGTTAAAATGTGTCTAGAATAAGAAGCGAGCCGTCGTTTCAAGAGTTTTATTTAAATTGATTACATGTAAAACAAGAAAAAATAATAATCTGACAAATCCGGAAAATATGTACATCGCTTAATTTCTATGCACTTTCTTTTTCTATGAATGGATAAACAACAAGAAAAAGCCTAGACTAGACTAGATTTTCCCAGTAAAGATTTCTAACAATGTAGCTCCAATCACTTCAGATACTCCACCTCCAGTGCATCTGACAACAATTTCCAACTCTTTACCGATTTTGTCAATTCCTTTGACTATGATCAAGACCCCAAAATTCGTTTTTTGAGTATGTAAGATCCCTGCCCCACTTACGTAAATCGGAACGTTTGGAGTATCGGGAGATGTGTGAACCACGGCTAACCCGATTCTTGATAATAACCTAGAAATGTTTGATGCATTATGTCTGTGGGTTAACACAACTTTATGCGTCGATTCACCTTTATCAGTACCCAATAATTGACCGATCTGTTGCCATCTTTTCTCAAATTCTTCCGTGGTGGCTAACGTAGTTGGACTGATAGTTTTTAAAAGCAATACCGGGAATTTCAAATTTAATTGATTAAATGAACCACCACACATAAATGTCATGGACAACACTGGACTTTCGTTGTTTTCAATCACATTTCTTACCCGAATATCAATTTCCATTTGTGATCTATCGGTAATAAGTGGATCAGGAATGGTTTTAATATGCAAGGTATAATTTGGATCTTGGATATTGGCCAATGACTCTAAATTGAGAATAGTGAACCCAGTTATATCTTTGTTAATGGTTTTTTGTGCATTATTGATAATCGTGAATTTCAATGTCATATCAAATGTATTTTTAACGACTCGGTAGGTTATCTTTATCAATTGATCTTCATAGAAAATACCAGCATCGAAATGTAACATTCGATGATATCCAGGATACCAATTTGGCGATAAATTCAGTTTAGCAGTTGGCTCTTCCCCAAATGGATTCTCGGTAGTGGTATCTCCTTCTTCTTCCGCAATGAAACTTGTATCTGGTCTATTCTTAATATTTTTAGCCATGACTACCGATCTGGAACGGTTGATGCCAACAATTCGACTCACACTTCCAAGTCGGTTCATCAACGGATTTTCAATTTGGTTGTTGAATGCAGGGAATGGTTTAATGGCATTTTTGGCAAGTTTGAAGTCAGATTCCAATGTAACTAATTTAAGATATTCGTGAGCTCTGGTTTGAATTTCCAAATCAATTGATTGTGATTCAATCTCAAATAAATCGACAATATCAGGGACAAATAATGAGTCTGGGAATTTAACAAGAAATTTCAAAAAAGTTGTTAACAACATGGCTCTAGTTATTAAGGAAACTCCAAAATATGCCTCAAATAACAATTGGAATTGAACCACGACATTAAGATCATCAATGTCGTTAATTTGTTCACCATATTCCCCTAACACAAATGCAGCAGCTTTAATCAAACTTTCTGACAATTGCACTGGTGCTTGTTGTTGCTGTTGTTGTTGTTGTTGGTCTGTGTTAAACGGTCTTCGTAACAAATTGACAATTAATTTACATGTTTTCTTCTGTAAATCTTCATTATTGACAATGATTTGAACAATTCTTTCCCACACTTCGTTACTCATAAACCCTATACCGTTGGAATTACTACCTCCACCAATGGATAATAATTTAAGCATGGTTGTCACGTACCAAGTGGAATCAGTAGCATATTTTTCCGCCATGACGGCAATTTTAATAGCAATTTCCGACTTTAACAAGAAATCAGCCAGTGGGAAATATTCTAACAATTTACCCACAATAACGCCGTAGTTATCAATGGTACATATAGTGTAGATCAAATCTAACGCTTTACGACGAACAGAAATATCCTTGTCACGCAACAATTTCATTACAACCGTTAAAGTTTCTTCAAATTTATCTTTGGTGGACAAATAACTCGAGTTCGATCTAGCTGTAAGCTTAATTAAAGCATCTAATGCCAAATATCTCGTGTTGGTTTCTGTCGATTTGAGCAACATAAGCAATGCATTCATGGCACCATTAATTGCTTCTGGTGAAGCTTCCAAGAAAACGGCCAAGGAAACCGCTTGAAATAAAATAGAACTTTGTGAATTTCTATTTGGCAACCCTTTAATTGGTTGGGATGCATTTTGAATTGATCTGGCAACAACTTGACGTAATTCATTTATGGTATTTTCGTCTAATTTATCAAGAGTTAAAACTTGTTCTCCCTTTTCATCGACTAATAAAAATAATTGTTCAACAAATTGTAATAATTTCACAATCAACCATGGTGCTGGGGAATCATAATAGTAGTCTGCTGGTGGGCATTGTCCATCAATGACAATGCTACATAATTTTCTGGAAACTGAAGGAATGACAGACTTGACAAACTGCGGTTTTAACGTTAAAATGAAATGTAATAATGGAATTGAGGAAATGACACTTGCAAAATCGTCGACATCAATGATTTTCAAGATTCTTGGGACCCAATTACTATTGGTGAGAATGACATCCGGATATATTTTCAATAACGATTTCAATGCAATGCTGGCTTTTCTCTTGACAATTTGTTTGGCAAGTGGAGATGTAACGGAAGCGTAAACCATGTCGATTAATTCCAACCATAGTGCTGAACCTTCATCGGTTTCTTTGATAATAATATCGTTATTTACTGTGAAACATGACGCAATAAATTGAATCGCCAAACAGTTAAACTCCTCGTTAGTGCTTTGTAAATCTCGCACAATATCAGTATGGACGTTATCCAAAATATAATTCAAATGCTGTTTGCAGGAAAATTTCTGTTTTCTAGTAGTAGTATTTTCATTGTTCAAAAACACGGAAACAGCAAAATAGCCCACTTTCTTTTCGGAGAAAGTATTTGACCGCAACAATTCCAATGATTCTTTTAATCCAAAATCAATTTGATTAGTGTTACCAATCAAATACATATAAATCAATTTACAAATGTATTTTTTTTTCTGGTATCCATTTAGATTTGTTTTGAATTTTGATTTGATGTTAGTGATTTCCAAATTGATTTTCTTATCCTCTTCTTCTTGGTCTTTCGAATTACGTAGATCTACGATGAATTGGGTCAACCCTTTCATCTGTGTCTTTGGTTGAGTCCTCAGCATCTTGCTGTTGTGTTGATTGGGGTTTTTATTTCACTGAAAAGTATTTAATAGGGGAAAAATTTACATAAAGATTTCCGGTGAATCCTTTTTTTTGATCTGTATAGAGCGTAACACCGGAGAAAAAAAAAGAGTAGTCGTGTAAAATGAGAGTATAATTTTTTTTTCATTCACATATAAACAAAGTTGCAATTATATTAAACAACCATTGAGTCAGTGCATATGTTTTTTGGTATCCCCACTAGAAAACTCAACATTTATCCTTGAGGCGACCAAGAAACTAAAACCCATAATAACACTTACAAATCTATTGTTCGACACAAGACTCCTCCATCTTAATCCCAAGGTAGTGCAAAGGAGGTTAAATAATCGCTTATTTTAACTCTGACTGATTTTTTTTTAAAACCAAAAAAAATATCGTAAATACAGAGAGGTGAGATTTTTTTTTTCTAAAAATTTTATCGCATACAACGCATCTTCCTTAAAAAAAACCACACATCAACGGTCATTTTTATATTACTAGTGATATTATCGTTCATTTGGGTATTAATAACACTATGAGTGATACACCTGACGAGAAACAGTTGGCGGAAGCGTTGATTCACTCGAATGTTATAACCCCGAAATTGGAACCATCATCAAGTAAGGATTCTACATCATCGAACAAATCCACCACACAGAATGCATCGATTAATCCACGTCAGAAAAGAGCTTCCTTAGCCTGTATAAGATGTCGAACACGTCATATCAGGTGTCCCGGAGGTGATCCTTGTAAAAAATGTCAATTGGCAAAATCAAAATGTGAATATGTGGAAGCAGATAAAAAAATCGTGGTGTCCATGAAATACCTTTCCAAACTACATGATGAAATTGCCAGATTAAAGAAAGATAATGCGACATTAAGAAACAATTTAAAAGAACAAGAAATAAAACATGGAGAAAACCTGGAGGCGCCAAAACTACATCAACCAATAACCGCAGCTCATCTTGCACCTCCTCAAACCACTACAACAACAGCAGCAGCAACAACAACAACAACAACAGCATCATCATCAACTTCAACATCAGTTCCAGGTGCAAACACCGCAAGTCAACCAATTGGAGAAATTAATATGTTACGAGGAGCAAATACAAACTCCAACTCAGGTAGCGGATTATCAGCATCAGGTGAAGTCATCCACCCATCATTGGATAAATATGGTAGATTGATACAATCCCGAACTGGAGAGAAAGTTTATGTTGGGTCTTCGTCTATGACATTATTTGGATTGGAAATTCAAAATATGGTACCATCATTTGTTTCCAGTTCTTTACTTCTGAGTTCAAGCACGTCAAGTTCCCCTGCTCCTTCACCATCACCTGCAAATGATCCTCAAAGTCATCATTATCAACAACAACTTCTACTAATGCAACAACAACAACAACAACACAAACAAAAAAATCAACAAGGACCAACATCGCCGAAAGAGGAGCATTACCATAGTAAACGAGAGTCGAAGATTCTTGAAAAAGAAGGAAATGCGTATAAAATTACCTTATCAAAAACCAAAACTAGACCAGGGTTGTCAATTAATTTTGAATTACCATCTTATTCATACGCTATGTTGTTAGTTGATACATTTATTAACTATAATGATGGATGTTTCTATTTTTTCAATGAAGGGTTAATTAAAAGATTTTTAATGAACTTGTATTCTGGGAAAGCTGTGGAAAACAAACGTATCTTACGTCGTAATATGTTGCACCGGAAAAGTCCAGATCAAGATGAAAATAGTATCAAGAAAGACACCGACGATGAAACGATTTTGGAAACCATCTGGTTTTGTAAGATTCTACTTATTTTTGCCATTGGTGAGATGTATTTGGGGACGGAATCAAGTACCCATGCCAGAAGACAGAAATTGGAAAACATGAAAAGAAATAGTAAAGAGAAACGTGAAAAACATGTATTACCAGGGTCAGCATTTTTCTACCAAGCATCTGAATTATTCACCGGGTTATTTGCCTCAGGGGCAATCGATAATATCACCAAAGATGGAGGTATTGAAGTTATGTTGTTATACGCTTTCTATTTACAAGTGGCTGATTGTACCATCGCATCTTATTTCTATTTCGGGTTGGCGTTAAGAGCAGCGTTAATTTTGGGATGGCATGTGGATGCTGATAAAGAAAATTTGAATCGATTTGAATTGGAGCATAGAAGAAGAATATGGTGGACAGT
Source organism: Candida maltosa (assembly GCA_030582995.1). Lineage (NCBI taxonomy): Eukaryota > Fungi > Ascomycota > Pichiomycetes > Serinales > Debaryomycetaceae > Candida > Candida maltosa. The sequence continues at coordinate 35,044 of JAKTXQ010000064.1, forward strand.
TTATATGTATGAAAGAATGCTTTCATCTAAAGCAGGGTTACCATTGAGTTTTGCTGATGACTCTGTGTCAACTGAATTACCGGTTGATTTCAAAATTGATTTGACTGATTTCCCTCGAGATGAAAATGATGTTAGAGGATATTATATCTTCCCACCAGCAGATTACATCAACAACTGTGTCACCATTACCCAAATCAACGCGGTTATTTTATCCTCATTGTATACCAAACAGCCGTCATTCAACATTTTACCAGTGGTTTCTGATTTAGTGCAACGATTATTGACGTGGAAAACCGCTTTACCGAAATATCTTGATGTCGATTATTCTGTGGATAACCCAAAAGTATCACGTTTGGTGACAAATTTAATGACAGAATATTTCCAAGGGATCAATTTGGCGGTACGTCCATTGTTATTCCATTTTGCCACGAAGAAATTGAAAGAGTTGCAAATGCAAAACACCTCCAACAAGTATATTGATTTAACCAAATATTCGAAAAATGTATTAACATTGCTTAATGCATCATTTCAAGCTTCGATCAATACCATTAAAAGCATCTGGTCGCTTTTGGCTGACAATATGGTGGCATTATTTGGATGGATGGATAGAGAATATTTGTTTACTTCAGCATCAACATTAATTTTGTTCAATGCGTCATTCGGAGTCCATGAAGCTACCAAAGACCATTTGGATCATGCCTTAATTTTATTCACCAAGATGAAAAGATTGGGTAATTATCCAGCTGCGTTAAGAAGAGCGCAATTATTGAAATTGATCAAAGTTTTGGATTTCAATGGTGTCATGGTTGAGTTGTTACAGAAACATGACGATGAAAACCCAATTAAGTTTTTCTCATCTTCTAATACGACTGCTAATACGTCAGCTGATACTACTCCTCCACCACAACCATCTCAGACTCAAACTGATTTACAAGAAAGTAGTGTTACTGCTGCTGCCACTGAAGCTGCTACTAACCCAGGTGGTTTTATTAACCCATTATCTATGAAATCCAGTGAATTAGATTTCTTACAATTCTCAAACCTTCAAAATAACGACATCTCATCATTCTCAACCAACACCACCACCCAAAACAACAGCAATAACAACAACAACAACATGGGTGACGTTTATACGAACCAGGATTTAACCGGTATCGAAGGGTTGACATATTTAGATTCCGAACAAAAATTATGGAACGACATCACCAATGAAGCCAATTGGTTGAATGTGCATCCAGCTTCGGCGGCCGAGAATAAGCTTAATAATACCGATAATAGCAATACGATGATGATGGTTGATAAAGAACCACTTGATGAAGGATTCATGTTTAATATCGTGTCTCCTACTTTACACCATCATTCGAATGCAAGCAATACCACTGGCGATAATAATAATAATGGTAATAATGAGATCCATTCTGGTTATTCGAGTTTGATCAACCATGAATTCCATGATTTCATGGATCAATCATAATTAAATAAATAAGTTGTACAAATAATAATAATAATAATTAATATATATTACAGAAGAAAGAACAAACAAGAAAACATAAAAAAAAAGACAAAATTAAATTGTTACACTTTTCGATTTTTGATTTTTTTTGAAGGTTATTAAGTTTAGAATAAGAAATCCTGGGTCATTGGCGTATTATCGCCATTATTAGCCTGTTGCAAGATTTGCTGAGGAGAAAGCGTCGACATCAGGAACGAATTCATTCCATTATTGTTATTACCGTTTCCATTATCTCTATTGTTTATACCTCCATTTGTATAGTTCGGATTGAAGTCGTGGTTTTGTCCTTGTAGATCGTTACCTCCTGACGAATTAAACCCATCAGTTAAAAGTATGTCATCAAACGATTGTTGTTGCTGTTGCTGTTGTGGTATTTGTTGTTGTTGTTGTGGAGGTTGTTGCGACATCATTTGTGGAGTATGTTGATGAAGCATCTGTGGAGTATGTTGTGACATCATTTGTTGTTGAGGCATCTGTTGATGTTGTTGAGGTATCAGTGTATGTTGCTGTTGCTGTGAAGGTTGCTGTTGTTGTTGTTGTTGCAAAGGCATTTGCGGTGGAATCGATTGTTGTTGCTGTTGTTGTTGTTGGAAAGCTTGTTGCTGTTGTTGCTTTCTAGATTCTTCAAACTTCATCTTGAAATACTGCACTCCTTCCGGATACAATTCTTGAAGTTTCGAGTATAGTTGATTCAATTCAGGCATATCTTGGGGAGCGGATAATATAATTGGGAAAATAGCTTTAGGTTGTTGTTGTTGTTGTTGCTGTTGTTGTTGGTTGGTATGGTACTTTTCATACAAATAATTCAACGTGGCTAAATTACACTGAAGTCTTCTAATATAATGATTATACGTATTGTTTAGCATCACTCTATTTTCCGGTGCTATTTGTTGCATAAATTGGGGGTTGTTTATCATGGTATTATGTATGTTACAACATTTCTTGATTAAATGAGTATTTATCAAAAGCAAACACGTGACTCTATCTCTATCCAAAGATAAAGGTGCTCGATCGGTAAAGTTCATCCTGATATCGAGCTCGTTATCAGGTATATCGTGGTCCAAAAGAAGAAGCAAAACCAAAATATTCTATTTTCTTTTTCTTTTTTTTTTTTTTTTTCGAGATTTTTTTTCCCTCTTTGTTTTGGTTTTGGTCTTTTTTTTTTTATTTTTTTCAATTGTCAAAAAAAATGAAATTGTCACGTGTGCTAGTGTGTGCGATGGTTAAGATTTTGATTGATATCTTGAATTTTTTTTTTTTTGTAAAGGTCTTCTTCATCCATTATCACCATGGCTACAGTTGCAGTTGAACCAAGAAGATCCAACGATAGTCCTTCATCATCAGGAAAACAAATACTAAATTACACCAAGGAAAGAAAAGTAGGGGAAGGTACCTATGCCGTGGTGTATTTGGGGAAACAAGTATCAACGAAACGTAAAATCGCCATCAAGGAAATCAAAACGGGTTTATTCAAAGATGGTCTAGATATGTCAGCATTAAGGGAAGTCAAATACTTGCAAGAATTGAAACATCCGAATGTGATTGAACTAATTGATGTTTTCTCAGCTACCAACAACTTGAATCTCGTGCTTGAATTCCTACCTTGCGACTTGGAAGTCTTGATCAAGGATAAATCGATCGTGTTTAAAGCATCCGATATCAAATCATGGTTGTTGATGACATTAAGAGGGATCCATCATTGCCATCGAAATTTCATCTTGCATCGAGATTTAAAACCAAATAATTTATTATTGGCTCCTGATGGACAATTGAAAATTGCCGATTTTGGTCTCGCGAGAGCATTAGTGAATCCAAATGATGATTTATCGTCGAATGTCGTGACCAGATGGTATCGAGCCCCGGAATTATTATTTGGAGCAAGGCATTATACTGGTGCCGTTGATATATGGTCCATTGGGATAATATTTGCCGAGCTAATGTTAAGAATTCCATATTTGGCAGGTAAAGATGATGTTGATCAATTAGACGTCACGTTCAGGGCGTATGGTACTCCAACGGAACAAATTTGGCCAAATGTCTCGAGTTTACCGATGTATAATGCATTGCATGTTTATCCTCCTCCTTCAAGACAAGAAATACGAAATAGGTTTAGTGCCGCTACTGAAAAAGCCCTTGATTTGTTGATTTTGATGACACAGTTGGATCCAAGTAGAAGATGTGATTCGACACAAGCGTTATTGCATGAATATTTCACTGAATCCCCACGTCCTACAGACCCTGAGAAATTACCTAAGAAATCATCCCCGGTTAAAAGAGAATCAGCTGACGATATGGATAATCTGAATTCATCCAAAAAAAGACATGTATAGGGGAAATATTATTTATATATTAATAATGTATAATTGTCTATTTATGGTACATGTTTTTAACGTATTCACCAACTGCCCAAGATGCAGTCAACCCCGGGCTTTCCATTCCTAAAAGATTGACAAACCCTGGGAATCCTTCTTCTTCCTTGATAATAAAGTCGGCGAATTTCTTCATATTCTCTTCACGGGAATAGATTTTTGGACGAACACCGGAATATGCTGGGTTTAATGAATTAAGGGTGATATCTGGGAAATATGTCTTGATAGCTTCGTAAGCTTTAGTTAAATTAGCTGGGTTTGGAGTATAATCGATATCATCAGCTTTCTCAATATCCAACCATTCCAAATCAGGTCCGAATCGTAATTGTCCACCGAGATCAAATGTTAAATGAGTTCCTAAAGATGATGCATTCGGGTTAGGACAAGGATAGATTAACACGTCGGTGATTTTACCTAATGGTTTTTCTGGCAGATAACTGAAATAGTTTCCTTTCGCAAAATAACTTTTGCAATGCCTTTCTTCAGGTAATAATAAGTTGGACACTTCTTGAGCATACACTCCGGCAGCATTAACCACGTTATCCGAAGTGATCTCCATTGGTTCTTCTTCTTCTCCTCCTTCTTCACCTTGTACGGTTAATGTATAATTGGAGTTTCCTTGGTTGTATTCTAAATTGATAAGTTTAGTGTTCAATCCGAGAGTACCGTCACTGTTTTCAAATCTGGATTGATAGAATAATACAAAATCATGAGCTGATATGATACCGGTGGTAGGACTTTCCAAAACTGCTGTATTGGCTCTGATTAACGGGAATTTAGAACTAGCTTGACTCGTGGATAGGTAATTCACTGGGACATTAACCTGATCAGCAATTGCTTTCACTTTTTCCAAATATTCGGCTTCAGTGTCATCTTGGGCTACTATCCATTTCCCACATTTTTTTAACGGAACCTGGAATTTATTAGTTTCCCAGGCATGATAAATTTTGTCTTTCCCCAATATACAAAGTTTTGATTTTAAAGAATCAGGAGGATAATATAACCCAGCATGAATGACTTCGGAGTTTCGAGAAGTTGTTTCCATGCCAAGACTTTCATGTTTATCGATTAACAATACCAGATTTCCTTCATGTTCTTGTAATTCAGCAGCAATTGAAGCACCAATTATACCACCACCAATAACCACATGAGAAAAATCCGAGTTTAATCTAAGAGAATTGTGAAAATTTCGTTTTAATACGAATTTAAACATTAATAGCAGGGTATTATATTTCTTGGGAGATTTACAAGCACTCTTATTTTTTCCATATTTTTCAAATTTTTCAATCTCTCTAAATTTTTTTTTTTTGTTTTTTCTAAAACCGCCCAAGACTGTAACTCCGGGGTTATTCGAAATTTTTTGTATCGTCCCCCCCACTTTTTTTTGTCCCGTCCAATTTAAATTAAATTTCTCTGCCACACTTTAATCATAAGTTTTTTTTTAAAAAAAAGAACATTGATTTATTATTTCCCAATACATTTGGGTTTCAAACCAGTTAGTTAGTTAGAGGGACTGATCCTTCGCCTCCTCTTCAAAAACAAATTTCTAACAATGTAATGAAGAAATTGGAATTGATTATAAATTGGTCTAGAACGTTTAGTAAAAAAGTTATGCAAAGTAAGATTACCAACGTTTACTAAAGTACGTTAACATTTCAAGGTGAAGTTGTGCTGGTTTTTTTATTTTTGATTATGTAAAGAGAAATATTTTTTTGCATTCTAATTTGAAATCAGTTTGGGAAAAAAAGATTGAGAAAGAAAGAAAGAGCAAACAACAACAAACATCAAGAGCAAGATACAGAAAGAAAGAAAGAATATTACAATATTATTATTTTGTCCTTTTTTTTAACTTGATATAGAAAAAAAATAAAAATTTATCGAATGATGATTCTTTTTTTTCTTACAAGAAATATTATCCGATCAGTGTAGTTATACATGATGTGGGTGGATTTGAGAATATATAAATTGACAACAAAAAGTATATATATACTGGGTGACCACGTAAAAGCATACCCTGCTTAGTCCAAAAAAAAAGAGGAGGAGTTCAAATTTTAGTAAATTAATATGTAATTTTAGATAAATTTGAAATTACTAAACCCGAAAAGAAAAAAATATTTCATATTAACTTGCATAATAACCGTTTGTTGTTGTTTCTTTGTTTTTCTATTGTGTAGTTTCGAATTTTTAGCGAGAACTAGGAGGGAAATTCTTAGTGAGGGACGGAGTGAACAAGAGAGAGTGGACAGAGAAAAGAGGGCAAGAGAAAAAAAAAAGGGTTCAAAGGGAAATTTGTGTTGTGGACAACGGAAAAGGTGAAAAATAAGTTGTAATCATTTTCCACCGTATTAAATTGCTTATCTAAAATTTACTCCTTTGGTACTTTGGGGTTTTCTTTTTTAGCAAGTTTTTATTATTCACTCCTTTCAATACAAATAATCAGTAACATTTTATTTTAAGAAATAAAGGGAAGAAGAAAAAAAAAATAAATTATTTCATCATTATAATTTTTAGTAAATACGGGTTTATATACAGGAAGTGCAATTCTTTTTTCTATTCAAAATTTTTTTTACAGCACACAAAAAAAAAACTGACAACTTTTTTTTATTTATTTATTTTTCCTTTTTCCTGCAAAAAAAAAAAAAAAAAAAAATTTTTAAAACAAAAAAAAAAAAAAAAAAAAAAAAAAAAAAAAAAAACCAAAAAAAAAAAAAAAAAAAAGAAGAAAAAATAAAATAAAAA
>JAKTXQ010000065.1:7657-24769 GCA_030582995.1 Candida maltosa
AGAAGAATAAATAAATAATTTAATATATTTGTATTTCTATTATTATAAAGTAAAAAATAATTACATCATTCTCTTTTTCTTTGCTTTGTAGTAACCATTAGCGTCCTTTTCATGCTTTCTCTTTTCTCTTACTCTTTCGTGTTTCTTTAATTTCCTCTTAGCAGCAATATCAGGAGCAGAGACGGCCATTTGTGCTCTCTTGGCTTTTCTTTCTTGTCTTCTTGTGCTGACATTCAGTTTAATATGAGAGTACATTTTAGTGTATTCACTTGTACCGATTTTACTCTGGACCAATTCCAAAACTTCCAAACTTAATGTTGTCAATTCATCGTCAGGGGTAGCATATTGTGAATCAGTGTAGTTGTATAATGCAGATATTATCATTTCAGAAATTTTATTAATCCTTTCTTCACTGGTGAATTGAATAAACATTGCTGTCAACTTGATACATGATTTTTTGGAAACAAGAGAGTGAACTTGTTCCAGTTTAATGATACCACATATTTTAGACAACATTACATCATTGGCATTTTCATCATCCCAAAGGATTTCTTTTCCCAGGTTTTCCCATTTCATAGCTATCAATACCAAGTTTTTGGTAATTTGATTACCTAATTCTTCCGAAATCGACGGAGCTCTTAATTGATGGATTAACCTTGAAGCAATTGTTTCCAAATTGTACTCTTTTCTTAATGAAACATCATTCGAAAGTAATATCGTAACCAAACGACAATTAATCAATCTAATCCATGAATGTGGGAACAACAAAACATCAATTATACCTTGCCAGATTTTGGTATATTCAAAAATTTTATCTTTGATATTGGAGGCAATGGTACTGAATACGGAAAGACAAGAATAAAGCAATTCCCACTCAACATCAGCACTATTATCTTTCACGTCATCATCATTTTTAGATTTTTCAATGATATGGGTAATATTTTCAATGGCTAGTTTATCCAAATCTTTGTTCTTGCCAAAACCATTGACAGAAATAATCAATTTGTAAACGCTAAATCCACATCTTTTCAACAAAGAATTGGAAGATTGTTTCAACCAAGCAGTACAGTATTTTTCAATACTAATAATATCGTTTAACTTCTTCAATATTGAGGTGATTAAAGCACTTGCCATTTCACGACATCTACTGGAGACATCACTGATGAGAATATTGGCCAAAGCCACAAAGAATGACGTAGCCAATTTGTTCAACAACTCAGACCCAGCTTTCATGATGATCAAATGAATCAATTCCATGATAGATTGACGACCTTCTTCCGTTGGATACGATAAATTATTCACCAAGTATTTAAATTGTTTCTCCAATCTACCTTTACCTTGATCGTATTCCATTAAAAATTGGAAATAGACACTTCTTGACATATCTCTGATTTCTTTCGAATGATTAACAATCATTAACTTAGCAACGTTATCCATAACATCGTAGATTTCGGGTAACATCATATGTTGAGCAACAACAGCCTTCAAGAAATTGAATGCTAAACCTTGACGATTTGGTTCTTCTAAATCAGGTTGGATTCTAGTCAACACATAACTAATAGCAGACTCCTTCATGGTGACGTCCGGATTATGTCTAATTGTGGTTGCTAAAAATTTCAATGCCGATTGACAGACATCCAGATTTGTTGATGGAGAATCTTTAATCAACACCAAGGAACGTCTCGCACATGTTTTAAATGGACTTTGATCTGGGAATGGTAAACGGATAATCATGTTTAATATTTTCAATGAAATGGTGACCACGGATTCATTTTCGGATTTGAGACCTTCCTCTAATAATGGAATGAATCCTTGCAAGTTTGCCACTGTTAATAAATTATCATGACGAGAAATAGCGGTTCTTAATAATTCAAACGCAAGTCTTTGCATGGTTTGTTTGTAAAGGGATTTATCAGTATGTTTTTTAGTTTTTCTATCCAAAGTAGTCAAGAAATGTTGTTCTTTGGCGCTTACTTTAACTTCTTCAACTCGATCATTTTCTTTGGACATCATGTAAATTTCGAAACAAAGATGCAAGATTTCCACTTTCGAAGCTTCTTCGTTGTGATTCAAACCAAGCGATAAACGTCTTAATAATTCATCAAGTTTGACTTGAGTTTTATGAGCAATCATTTCTTGCAACAACATCTTGATTGGTTCGATGATGTTACCAAACTGGTTTAAGGAAATATTGGAAGTGACAATTTCACTGGTGTCAAAACTCTTTTTAAATTTAACTTCCTTCATTTTACTGGTATACCCTTCAGCATCCTTTTCTTGTCCTGCTGCTCCAAAAATATCTTCCATAACAATTCCCATGATAATACCAATAGATTCATTTAAATCACCATGTTTTAAAGATGGACTGATACATGTTAACAAATAATGAACCGTGAAACTCAACACGTGGATTTGAGAACCACGAGATAATGCTGTTTTCAATTCTTTCAAAATAAAACTGAGGTATTCTGGACCTAATGAAATGGTAATTTTCCCTAAAGTTTTTCTCACTGCATCTCTCAATTCTTCCGATCTGGATCTCATAACTTGACATGTACTTGTCAATATACCAGGCAATTCACCATCAATTTTTTCTTTAGTAATACACAACAAGAAATTGGTTAATGCTTCAGCTAATGGAGCACGAGCAACAATGGTTTCGTCATCACGAACTTGTAAAATTTTCAATAATGGTGGGGAAACTTCGTACAACACGAAACTATCTAATTCACCTTGATCAGGTAAATTTTTCAGTTCCTGATCACCATCGTTGACCGATTTACTTAATGCTAACGAAACAGCGACAATTAAATTGACACGTTGCTTCAAAGTGGTATCATCTTGAGTTTTCAATCCGGAAATGTATCTTTTCACAATTGCCTTATATTGGTTCCAAGAAACTGCTTTCAATAACACCCCAATAGCTTCCAATGCTTGTAATCCAACATTTCTATATTTTTCTTCTTTATTAGTAACATAACCTTCAATGATTGGCAAAATATAATGAGAAATACTACTGTCTTTCAAAACATCAGTATAATCAACTAATTTCTTAATAGCTTTTTGACGACGATGAACTTGGATATTGTTAATGCTTTGGAAGAAATTGTCTTCGTCATCTTCATGACCAACAAGAACTTTCATATCGGACAAGTCATCATAATGGACAGATGATTTTTCAATAATATATTCCAAAACCAAAATGTATTCAGTTTGAACATCTTCATTTTCTTTTCTAATACCAATCTTCAAATTTGGCAAAATGATATCTTTCAATAAACGAATGTAATCATTTGGAGAGTCTGATTGGGAATAGCAATCAACAAATCTTTTCAACATGTACCCCGCATTAACTCTAATTGCTAATTCATCTTTATCATTAATGAAAAATAATGCACAGTACAAGAGTGGTAACCATTGGATTGGAGTTAAAGTTGGGTATAATTCCTCATTCACTAATCGATATGCTTCCAATCTTTTTTCAAAATCGTATTCATTCATTCTTTCAGTGTAGGAGTTCAACCCCACAATAATGGATGCAATAGGGGCAACTTCTTTAAATTTGTTACCGATAACATTGATTACGCCAGCTAATGTTTCACGAACATTTCTCATGACAAACATCTTGAATAATTTCGACACAGTTTGATATAATGGAAGAATTTGTTCAAAAGTACAATCATAACTTTCAATCAAAGACGACAAAGAAACCAAAATGTTTGCTTTATCATTTAAGTCAATTTGAGAATTGTTTTTCTCAAGAGCTAATGTAAGTGAACCAATCAAGGCAGATTTAGTATCTTGGTCTTCAATATAATTACCCGAAATCAACAACAATAAACATTTAATTGCTCGAGATCCCATTTCTTTATTATAGATATTTTCAATTGTTTTAGGTAAGTTTTGTAATAACGAGTCAACAACAAATGCCAACAAGGTGAAATATTTTTCATCCATTTCATCTTTTCTTTCCAATGCATTAATAGTGAAGTCCAATACACGTATACTGACAGTTTCTTTAGCATCTGATCTTCCCAACAAGGACAAGATCGCTCTAGTAGGAGAAAAATCATCGGCGAACAAAAAATGCAACGTATTGGATTGAGTAATCCAAAATCCAATCAATTTTAATAACGCTGAAGGTTGTTGTAAATTTTGATTGGCAAAGTCGTTCATTCTTGGACTTAATAAATTCGAATAAATCATATCCAAATAATCAGACCAATCGAAATCAGTACCAATGATTTTGAACAACTCGGTAAGACATCTCATCCCATTCAGTCTGATACTCTTGGCGATTTTCTCAGTAACAATACCATCTGGTAAACTGGTTTCTAATTTATTTTGAGCAGATACAAGGGAAAACACCAATGGTTGAATAGTGGATTTCAAAGCTTCACTATAATTGGAACCCAAAGTTTCATAAACTTCCAGTAATAAATTAACGAAACCATTAATTTTCTTCAAGTCGGATTGTTCTAAACCTAAGCTTGCTTTCGGGATTTTACCTTCAAAGAAATCTTTGTAGGAAATTTTATTGGCACCTAAATTGACAAACTCAACGATTTCGGAATTGCTCAAACTTGGCAACACTGAAATAACGGCAAATTTTTTACCTTGTTTACTATTACTTCTTGGAGATCCTTGTACTCTACCAAATAAGATTCTAATCACGTACTCCATAAGTATTGGTTTGTCTTGATCTTCAATAGTAGACCCGGAAGTAATAAATTTGGCAATTTCATCACTGAAAATGGTATCATCAAGCAAATTCTTCAAGTTATCTCTATATTTGGTTATTGAAGGATTATTCCAATTGAATAAAACATCTAATGCAGATTGCTGAACTTTGGAATATTTACTTGTTAATAAATTAAGTAAATAATCATACAACTCACCAGCTTCTTGAACTTTACTCAATTTCTTGAATTTAGTAAACAAATCAAGTAAATCATTACGGTCTTTTCGAGACCAGCTTTGCAATTCATTATCATCATCACTAGTAGGTTGGTTGATCACAATTGGTATCAATTTGGTGACGTTATATTCGGCAACTGATGGAACGGTTTTCAACGCAGCCAATACATGAGATCTAACCATTTCATCATAAACACCATTTCGGTCAGACAAACTTATTAACGAATTTGAAATACTTCTATAAGGTTCCAAAAAATTGTTATCAAAATTTTCAAAATTGGTTAATAATCTGGAGTTTCGTGGTTGCCAATCAATCAAGGAACTTTCAATAGGCATGACATCCATTGACAATGATGATTCTGAACTGTCTTCTTGATCTTCTTGTTCACGGTAATTCATGGTTAATAATTTATAGGAAATTTCCCAGATTTCCGGTTTACAGGAACTAGCAATAATAGGTAATGCTTCATAAACTGCATTCCAACAAGGTTGGAATTTATTAGACAATAACCCAAACAAATAGTTGACGACTGAATTTTTATCAAGTGCAGATGGTTTGATCTCTTTACTGTAGTCCAAAGCCAAATTTCTCACACGTAAAGTAATATCTCTTCCGGTGCTGATAGATAAAGGAATTTGTTCAATTAATCGAATTTGTGATAGACATGTTGATAATTCAGGTTCAGGTTGTAAAGTGACAATTAATTCAATGGCGTTGGTACGTAATTCATGAGTTGGATAATGTAAACAGTTGATTGCATGATCTAAGAAATCTCCAGATTTGGTGACTTTGACATAGTTGTTGATTGCTGCTAAAAATTTATGAGATTTGTCAAATTTATGGAAATTAGATTCCAAGAATGACGTGATTTCTGGGTCATCGGAAGTAGTACTTTGCTGACTGATTATGTTGACGATGACAGCTGCAATATCGCTATCAAGTGCTGATTGTCGAAGCTTGAACAATAAACTTTTCAATAAATCCACTTTCAAACTTTTAAAAGAATTTGCATAACTTAATACTAATAGTTTCCAGTAAATCGTTTCATGAGGGTAGGTGGTGACATTTTCATTAATGTCTTTGCTTATTTGGGAAATAATTGATTGTGGAATGTCAAATTTAGTTGGTGGTTTAACTTTATCCAAAAAATAGGTTAATGATGCCACATCTTGACAATTGTTAATGTAATTTTGAATATATTTAAATATCCCAAAATTCGTAACTTTGGAATTGGCAATAGATAAAGATGCTTCGGCAAATGCTAAAAATCCTTTGGTGTTGTAAATGGTATCAAGATATTTTTTATGACGAATGGTTAATGATTTGATTTCGGCATTACGGAAAACCACCACTAAAAGGTACGTAAACGATTCCAATAATTCTTGATTGCAGTTGGTAAAATCTTTCTCAACCAATGCATCAACCGTTTTAAGAACTATATCCCAGTTTTCAATCTTCTTCCCTGACTCGGCAAAACTCAAGGTTGACAATATTTGACATGTAGTTAATAATTCCAAATCTGTCACATTTTCTTTGATGATTAATGTATTTAAATATTCCGTGATGATGACATAAAATTTATTACAAGATTCGACCGTTCCGTGGTTCAAAATATCTAGTATAATATCCGAAATTATCCCAATCAACTTTGGTTGTGCAGTTGAATCAACTTTGTATAATGTGCTTTCCATCAATTTGGAGAAAATAATACTTGCTTTGGAATGGAATGTACCTTTGGTATTTTTCATGGCTTCACTGTATAACACGGTGATTGATTCACAGTATGCATCGTTTTCCAAAATAGTATCAATTTGTTCATACAAGGAATGATCAACAAACTCAGCTAATCCTTCGGAACTTAGTTTACGCACCAAAAAGGATAATGCTTCGGCACAAAATCTCGAGATGTATGTTTTTTTGGTCAACTTTAATATTGGTAATAATTGGGTAAATGTAGGAGTTAAATCTTTGATTAAATCTCTTGACAAGTACTTGAATGCAAATGCTAATGTATTAAATGCCCATTCCAATACATTTGATGTGTTTCTGTTATTTTGAAAATCATTCGGATTAACTTGTAAAACTAAATTCGTCAATAATTCCAAAGTTTTCAAATAGTGTGGTAAGAAATCTGATCCTAAATCATGAATAAATTGGGATAACAATTCAAGTAAAGGTTGGATAGAATGGACATCGTTTTTGGTAATGGCTTCATATAAAGCTTCATAGATAGTTGCTTGATGATAGATAAGTTGCGGTAACGATTGACAATTTGATTCCACTTTTTCTATAAAGTCAGTGAAAACTCCTGATAAATTTGTTTCTTTCCAATGATCTAATGTAGTTAAAAAATATGAATCGGTTTGATCTTCAGTATCAATATAATCATAGACTCTCTTGGTTAATTTTTTCGATGGTTCAATCTTTATAGAATCCACCCTTTCTCTAAATGACAGAAATGCATGTCTTCTGCTTGACTCTGTGGTTTTGACTCTTGACTTCAGCAGCATGGTTGGTTACGTAGCGAGCCTTGATGGGTGAAAAATATAGCGATGATGTAGTTTAAACAAAAAAAAAAATTTGGTTTGTCTGCGCAGAGCATCGTGGAAAATTCAAAAAAAAAAAAAGTCGTGTACGATTGACGACAATTGTATTTTTTTATGAACCGGATGATTATAAACTTGACAAGAAAAATAACCAACATTAGTAAAGAAAAAACCACCAATCAATCTTCTTATAGTTTTTACGCTTTCTCATATATAATAATTAATATCTAATACGTCATGTCTAGCAATAATTCCGAAGCCACCCCGCTACTACTGTCAGAAATCCCAGAAAATCCGATTATTTTACCATCTCCGAATCGATCACCAACCATCACTCCACCACCAGTATCACAATCACCATCATTACCAACAAATTCAGTTAAATCAAGTTCCAAAATTGGCAAATCGAATAAAATTGGGTTTCAAAGAACAAGTAGAACTTCCCAGAAACTAAAGTTATTACCGGAAGATCCTAATCTTGATAATTCCACACTTGACGATGACGATGATGATGATGATGATGACGGAGATCAGACTACTACGAGAGTTTATTCACAAGTTAAGAAAATCACCGACACAACTGCTAGGAAAGATGCCGAAACGTTGAATAAACTGCATCGTGATCTATTGCCACGTGTTACTGCATACTGTACGTGTAGTTCCTATAAGATGAAGGAATTATTACGATGGTTGAAAGATAAAAAGAAAATTCATAACACAAGTCCTAAACTTATTGATGAATGTTTATATACTCCATTTACTTATAAAGATTGGCGAAGTGGTAGCAATAATCCGGAAGAAGATGATGACCGAAAGTTGATAAGATTAGCCGATGAGGGAGGTGAGATTGATATAGGCAAAAAAAGTGATATTTTCATATTTGAATATGGGGTAGTTATCATGTGGGGGTATACCACTAAAGAAGAAGCTGCATTTTTGGAAGATTTAGCTAAATTTGAAAATGAAAAATTATCGGAAGAGGATATTCAGATTGAAGAGTTTAATTATTATATCACCAAATCATATCAACCAAGAATCTATAATGATTTTATAACCTTAAGAGATGATGATAATTATATGTTGAAATTGTCGATATCCCATGGTTTGGCACAATCGGTTAAAATATCTTTATTTGAAGAATTGGTGGATAATACTATTGAAGATACGCAAGATATTCCACAACAAATCGCACATACGGGTAAAGTTGAAATGACAAGAGATGAAATCATGAAATCTATTGGAGAATTGTTTATTTTGAGAATAAATATTAATTTACATGGTTCGGTATTGGATTCACCAGAGTTAATGTGGGCAGAGCCGCATTTAGAACCAATTTATCAAGCCATGAGAGGGTATTTGGAAATCAATCAAAGAGTTGAATTGTTGAATCAAAGATTAGAAGTTATTTCAGATTTATTATCGATGTTGAAAGAACAATTAGGGCATTCTCATGAAGAAAATTTGGAGTTTATTGTTGTTGTTCTTGTCGGTATTGAAGTGTTAGTAAGTGTGATTAACATAATCATTGATATCATGCAATATTAAGTAGGTATGAGTATATAGTAATATAATAATAATCAATATTAACTATATGAATTTGGTCTTCGGAGATTAGGACGATAAACTTTTCTTTTTTTTTTTGGTTGGCGAAGCGAATTGCGAAAATTCTCGTTTATTGTTCAACCCGCCTTGGATAATAAACCCGGTTTGTTTCGGTGTCTGCATGAATGAGAAAATGAATATTCAAGTTGCTCTTTTGAAATCATGATACTCTTGGCCTGAAAAGACTGCAGCTGAGTTCCGGGGTCGATTTTCTAGACGCACATGATGAAACAATAGAATCGAATAAAAAAAAAAGAAAAAATTATTATAATTGCTGTCCGTTATTAAACCGTCTGCTTATGGTTGAGACAGTGTAGAAACAATGTTTGATGATTTTTATTTGTTGTCTAAGTCATTTGGTTTAGATATTTGATGTTTTATTCTATGAAAAATTTTTTGCGGCAAAACGGAGTTCCGCGCTTAAAAAAAGTAAACAAACAACAGTTGACGTCAGGTAAATGCAAAAAAACAAAAAAAAACACCAAAGTTGCTGAATTCAGCGAAGAGAAACGTATTAGTTGTGGGGGATAGAAAATCTAAGAAGTAAAGAATAGATTGGACATGGCGCACGGATGGTGATGTATTATTTTTCCCCTTTGTGTAATTAAGCATTGTTACAGGTCATCTTTTAAAAAAGTATATTTATACGGAGTTCAGTTCTTATTTACCTTTTCTAAAACCGAAAGATGTTTCACATTTATAAAACTTAATTTGGTTTTAATTTATTTTCACAAGATAAAAGGTATATGTTTAATATTGCTGTGAGGTTTAAATGGAAGGAAGGAAGGGGGGTGTTTGAACTCGTCACAAACAAGTTTAGTTTCATGTAAGTGAAAAAAATTTTCCATTTATCATTTTTCCGAAGCTACCTTCCAAATCAGCTAACTTGATAACTTGTATCTTGGTGTTTAATGACAGCGTTTTCAATTAACAGTGGTGATAACACTTTTCTGGTAATATTTTATTCGCTTGACCAACTATACTCTTAATCACATTTCGTTATTGCAAAAATAGTCGTCCATGCGTCTTAAAACCACAAAGCAATTGGTTTTTTTGATTAATTTCTTCGTTTTATTTACACTTACCACAGATTTCCTGGATGGAGATCCGTTGAGGGAAAAAAAAATTTGTAAATAAACCCAAAGACAATGGGGGTTTGTTCTCCTTTTTCTACAAATCCCTCTTTTCTTTTTCCGTTTCAAAAAGGAGTATTCCGTCCCATTCCCATCATTTCCAAGACAACTATAACCTTGTCTTACATGAATTTATAATGTTGGGGGGATTTTTTTATTTGGGTGTATTTTCTGTGTGGCCCAATTTTGGAATTTTGGATTTTCGAGAAGAGAACAAAAACATCAACGGAATTCAGCCATTAAACCATAACAAAGCACGAAGACAAAAATAAGTGAGAGAGAAGTCTCCTTTTTTTTTAGTTTGATCATTTAATTCGCTTTTTTCTTTTTTTTTAATTTAATTTAATTTTCATATTTAAATCCTTTGAGTAATCCTCCTGTTTCATTCTTTTTTTCAATTTTTCCGAAATATTTTTTGGTAAATAATATCGATTTTTCTTTCGCAACTATCATAATTATACTTTTTTTTTAAAAAAAAAATTTATTGTTTTTCATTTATACATATATTTTTAGAGGACAAATATTTTTGAACAAAAAAAGAATATATTCATATAAATAACAAAGAACATTAACATACTAAACTATTCAAACTATTATGGTTGAATATAAACGATACGTTGAAAAAAAATCTAACCATAATGAGTATCATCAACAACAACAAATTCAACAACACATAGCATTATCTCCAGCATCACCATCACTGAGGAGATTTCTACATAGTACCAATAACCCTATTCAATATGCTCGACATTTTCAATCTCATTATAATCCAAACTATGTTGTGACTTTGAAATTCATGAAAGATTTGAATTTAATGCCTCAGAATTGGACGATCGTTGAAAAAGAACAACATAGACGATTAGTACAGTTTGAATTCACAGCAGAGAATAATTTACAGTATATTAGTTTCCAGGGTATAGATCCTGAGAAGTATGAGAATACTAAACCTACAGTTTCGTGTATTTATTGGAAAGATAAAGGAAAGTATATTGTGACGTCCGTGGATATTATTTTGTTGTTGGAGTATTTAGTCCAACAGACTTTTGATGTGGAAGAGAAGAATAGGATCAGAAGGAATTTACAAAGCTTGAAACCAACAACTATTTCTCGAACAAGTTTGGCGGATAGAGAGTTTTTCAATTTAATTATGAGTATGGAGAATCCAAGACCAAGAAATATCGAGAAAGATTTGAAGGTTTTCAATTGGTGTGATTTAGGTAAAGCTGTGGGTAAAGTTATGTCCAAGTACTATGTTGTACCATCTGAGGCAACAAGACCTTGGCCAATTGCGACATCATCGTCTCCGCCAGTTAATTTACCACCACATATCCAACAACAATTGCAACATAGTATTCATTCACCACAAGTTGTTAATCCAATAATGATTCCGCAACATGAAGTATCTCCTCACCCTGCTGGTGTGCAATCTGCTGCTCTTCCGATGTATTTCCCAAGACAAGGTTCTTTACCGAATATGGCATCAGCAATGGACTTATCAAGTCCTCCAACTCAACATCCAGGGATTCAACATGTACCTACTGCGCCTCCAGCGCCTCCAGCACCTCCACATCACCATCAACCAAGTCCTATTCCACCGCCTTATTATCAACCTCAGTCACAATCACCTCCACAATATCCACAATTCCAACAACCATATTTTCAAAAACAGGATGCATTTGTTCCATACGGTAAACTACAATTAGCTCCATATCCACCACCACCGCCTCCGCCTCCTCCTTCATCTGCTGGTGTTTTACCACCACAACATTCATACCCAACTGCTCAACACTATCAACAACAACAACCACCACCAGTCTACCAATATCCACAACCACACCCTCAGACGACCCAACCATCATATTTCTTCTATCCTATGCACACAAGAAGCCAATCACTAACATATCCAACACCATCAAGAGAACGCACGAGTGTTTCCTCATCCCCACCTGATTCAAGCAACCAAAACAGTGATTTCTCAAACACAAACACACCGCCTTTGAAAATCACAAACAATTCCTCGCCAATAAGCATGAACAACAACAACAACATTAATGGGAATCTGAAGAAGAAGCTTAAGAATAATGGTGGGTTGTATTTCACGACATTTAAGAATCATAATACTTGCAATAACGAAAGTAATAATAATAAGGCGAATAGCGCTTCTCCGAATGATGATTCACCAGGTTCTGATAATTCAAGTAATGAGGCACGTACCGATTCAGGGGGCTCGAATTTCTCATTGGGGAAACAGAATAGTACGATAAGTGCGAGCACATCTAGTTTTAACAATATCAAAGATAATAGTAATAATAATAATAGTAACATCCCGATCATTCCACCAGGGACTAAAGTTCAGAAAGAAGAGGGTGATGATGATGGTGACGAAGATGAGGATGTGTCGATGGAAGAAGAAGAAACTACAGAGTTTAAATCTAAGTTGCCTAGTATTTCGTTGTTGTTGCAACCTGATGATACGTTTAAAGAGGTCAAGTTGCCGCCTTTGGGTGAACAGTCGAAAGATAAGTTACCGTCAATTAGAAAAGTGGAAAAATGGCAAGATCATTGAGCTTTATTATTATTTTGTTAACGAATTTTATGTAATGACCCCTCCTTTTTTTTCTTTTAATTTGTAATTTCAAGATAATATATATATATATATTTAATTTTAGTGAGGTTTATGAATATGTAAATTACTTGTTTTCAATGTTTTTAACTGTCTCTGAGAAATCAGGCGTGCTTTTGAATACCGCACCTTTACCTTTTTCAATAGTGACATAATTCAAATAGTCATTTGATGATTTAGTAACCGGTGTGGTTGTTGTTTGTTCTGCATTACTTGGTATCACGGTTTCTATCGAACGTCTTCTAATTGGTGGTAAATAAGTTCCAGATTGAGTATTTGATTGCAAAAGTAAATTTCTTGGTCCAATAACTTTAACGAATTCTTGATTACCAACTAAGTAATTATAACTAGTTGATTTAATTCCAATAGTATATTTCTGAATCAATTTCCATGAATCCAATAACCAGTTTCCAACTTGTCTAGTTCTGTAAACCACTTGTCCCCATGTCGTAGGTTCAAGCAACACTGGTTTTTTAATTGGAGCAGTAACATCACCTTGTAAAGCATTACTTACCGGGAATTCATACTTAACAATACAGTTTTGTAAATCATAAGGACCATTCACAGAAATCGCCAATAAATTCTCTTTATTAATCAAAATCTCTTCATTTTCATTCAAATTCAAATTATAAACCGATCCATTACCCACCAATCCAACCTTCCCTCTTCCACTAATCAAACAATACCCACTCTTAAACCAAGAAAACAACCCCGTCTTATCTCTCTTCCCACCACCACCACCACTCGCAGTAATCTTCTTCGACAACTTCTTCGAAATAAAGTTCGGGATCCTGTACATCCCCAAAACCAACGAATTACCACAATACACCTGAATCGCGTTCCTTTCCAACACCGCCCAATCCGTCGTTCCATCCAAGATCAAATTCGCAAACGACTTATTACCCCCTTTTTTACCATGATCATTCCTCGATAATGAACTAACCAAGACGCTGAACGGCGTAGTCGAGATCAATTTCTGGTATCCCGACACATATCCACCATACATCAATCGTTTCCAGAACATTGGGAACTCCAAGCTGCTACGCACCGACTCGAGGGTGGAGATTTCGTGTAATCCGTAAATTGACAATAAAGAGCCTCTTCGGATATGAATTGGCACGGAGGGTGGTGAGTTGATGGAGATTATTGAGGGTGGGGTGTTCAAGGCGGTGAATTCGGGGGTTTCTAAGGATCTATAGCTTGTTAATTCTTGTGCTTCGCGGATGTTTGCTGGGATGGTTGTGGTTTTTGTTAAGTCGGGCTCATTTTGAGGAGTGGTTGTTGTTGGGATTAATGATTGGTTGATTGATATGAATCGACGGAAGGTCAATTGCAGTAGTTGACGAATGCATGGTTTATTGGTTGTCAACATTGCTGTTGGATTTCATTAATGATGGATTGTTTTTTCACGTTTTGTTTTTTTTTATTTTTTATTTCGCACTTTGGATTTTTCATTGGTTAAAGAAAAAATTGGTTTTATAAATAAATGTGTGTATATATATAAGATAAAAAGTGAAAAAAAAAAAATAATAATAGTAGAAATAAACCTAGCCGAACTGAATTTGGTATATATAAATAGCATAGTGAGAGTTATCAACTCAAGCATTAGTTACAATATAATCAACAATACTTTTGAATTAGAAAAACCTCAACTCCTTTGTTTTTTTTTTTGCTTTTTTAACTTCTTTTCTTTTTCAACTGGGTGGTTCCCTTTTTGATGAAATCGAGAAATCTATCTCCATATTCTTTGGCAGGAACCGCCAGTATAGTGTTTCTTGGATGACTTAAACTTCTCCAAACCGTTTCTAACCTCTTTTTCAATGAATAATTAGTCAAACAATCAATTACCCCAAGATAATAAATTTCACCAGTTGGTACATTATCTTCCGTAGTGGCACGAATCCCACCATCATGACCGTAGAAAACATATTTCGATCTTCCTGGGAATACATCGCTTGGTAAATCTTGTAATCTATCTAAATCTCTTGGATTGGTACTGATTAAAGCAACTTTATCAAAAGATTTAGGTTCGAAAACAGACAATTTCTTCTCTAAATCATCGGTATTCCCCTTTTTAACATCATGGATACCTAAAAGTAACGAATAATCCATTACATTTACTTTCTGCAATAGTTTGACATCCGCTTCCAATTGTTTAAAGAATATATTTCGTTTTTCCGGTCCAAATTGAATTTTTTGATGATTTTCCAACCAATTTAAATCTTTCAATGTATACTTGGCCAAATTATCTTTATCCCCTGGGGCAATTCTCGTAATTCTACCCCAAGTTGATCCTTTCAAGTCATATTTTAAGTGAATATCACGATGTGGAGGGAACAAATTATTCATAACCACAAAATGCACTTTCTTACTACCACCACCAAACATTGGCATTTTGACTCTATGTAATCCATAAAACTGGGAAATCAACGAATTTGGATTATCTTTTACATGAGAATGATAGTCTTTCAACATCCGTAGTAATTGCTTATGTTCGGCATGATGAATAGTTTTAATAATAAATCTAAAATCTCTTGAATAATAGAAAAATGACCCAGATTTACCTGGTGATCCCAATTCCGACAAGATATATTTCCCTGTGATGGACACTAAATAATCTGCTGGATCAATGCCGAAAATTTGACGTAATTCACGGAAAACTTCAGGACAATAATCTTTGAATTTAAAATCATATTTGGAACTTGGAGTTAATTCACTACCGTCGAAATTAAATGATAATTTTTTGGTTGATTTGAAATCTTCATCAGTCAACTTTCTCATGACTCCAGAACATCTTGAAACTGCCACTCTGATACCTGTCAACATATTATAGGCCATAACAAAATTTTCATGACCTTCACTGATTTTGTTCCCGACAAGAACTTTCTCTTCCAATGTAAGTCTCTTTTTGACTTGACGTTTCTGGACGATGGAATCCCTCATACGTTGGATTTCAAAACTTGTAGTTCTTGGTAATGCTTGAGGTTGACCATAGCCACTAATACTATTTCTATTCGTTGGTCTATCAATAGTTATGGAATGCCTTGTTAATGCAATGACAGATTCTGTTCCTGTTGATGTTAGTTTATGTATTCTGGCACTACTGTTGCTATTGGTATTGTTGTTGTTGTTGGTGGTGTTAATGCTGTTGATGGGTGATGTAGTTGCTTTGAGTATAGGAATAGGTGATGTGTGTCTTCGGATATGTTTTGGAAGGCAAAGATTAGTATTTTGTGGAATAAATGTAGGAGGTGATGCTGCTGTTGCTGTTGCAGTCGCTGTTGTTGGTGGAGATGTTGCTGTTGTTGGTTGTTCTATGGCTGTAGGGATATTATTGGGTACTACTGGAGATGGAACTGCTATGGTATTATTTTTAATAGTTGAATCATCTGCAGAACCATTCTCATATGAAAGTCTATGTAATGGGTCGATTTCAACGGAATTCCTAAAATAAAATTGATTATTGTTATTTTCCGGTTGAGGTAATGTTGATTTTGAATCATTATGATCAATAGATGACGGACTAGTTTCATGAGTATAATCTGAGTTTGCTTCTGATCTTGTACCTTTGAATGACGTTGGAGTTGATGGTGAATGATGATGATTATTATTTTCTTCAACAATTTCTTCTTGATGATGTAAATTTTCTGAAGTTAATAATGGTAATTTTAAAGTTGAATCATCATGAGAAGTTTGATTTGATGGTGAATTTGATAAATTATCAAGATTTATTATACTCAGTTGGTGAGATACAGCTGATAACATTGGAGAAGTTGTTGAAGTTGAAGTTGAAGATGATACAGAAGATGCAGAAGAAGGAGTCCGACGTTGATTTGTGGGTATTGAAGGATCTCTAAACTTATTAGATTGATGAATTGACGTTAGTTTTATCATATTGAAATGATAAATATGAATGTATATGTAAAAAAAAGGGGGTATTAAAAAAAAAAAGGATTGACAAAAGAAAAAGGGGAAAGATGATAAAATTCAGTTGATAATGATAATTGGGGGGAATAGTAACGAATGATGATTTATATGAAATGAAGTAAAAATAGGTTTTGGTGATATTGTTTTATTGAAAGTGATGATGATGATGATGAGTTTAGTAGTAGAGATGTTTGGGTTAAGCTTTTTTTTTCTTTCTCTCTCACTTAATGTTGTTGTTGTTGTTGTATTTGACTAAAAAGAAAATTTTCTTTTTTTTTTTTTTTGAATTTCAAAAAATTTCTTTTTTTTTTTTTTTTTTTTTTTTTTTTTTTTTTTTTTTTTTTTTTTTGTTGTTTTTTTGTT
>JAKTXQ010000065.1:24789-45138 GCA_030582995.1 Candida maltosa
TTTAATTTTTTGCATTTAGATGTTGTTCTGGATTTCGTTCAACAGCTTCTTTAACCTTAGTCGGTTCGGTTAAACTCGATTAAATGAGATAGAAAGTAGACTGACATGTTGTATAGTTATTTTTAGAATTGTACATCAGTTTAGTTTGTCACCGGATTTTAAAGGAGAGAGAGAATCGATCGATTTTTCCGTTAATCAAGGCGTGACTTAAGAAACTGTCGATATCGGAAGTTATTCGTGTAAAAAGAGAGAGTATTGATCCCTATTCCTTTTCCTTATCACCCCCCTTACACGAAATAAGCTTAATTATTATAATACTACTAATCATAAATAATAAATAATAATAATAATTATTAGTATTATTATTTTTGTTTCCAATTGCCAAGAAGTCTTTCGTCAACTTTGATTTTCTAATTATGCTCACCTTTCCCTTCCAATGATACTTTGTCTTAGTGATGTCAAGTTTACATGATTAGATCTGGTTTTAGCATATGATTCTTCTTATTGAATATGAAATTTAGTCACGTGACTTTTGGTTTTGTGGACACGTCTAGAATAAAGTCTGTCAATTTACGAACTATCACACTTGTAATAGTTTACTAAGTTGGTCATTTGGTAGTCTTGAGAGTGTCTTTCCTCTTTGTCAGTTGCGTGCTATACTGTAGTTTTCTTTTTTTAGCTTTGCAAAGTCTACCTGTTGTGGTGACGATTCACAGATTATGAATCTTGCATTTATCAATAATAAGAAGTTGCAAAAACAAAACATTAACCATAATTAAATCACGTCAAAGATACTCTTCATCCATTTCTATTTATTCGTTATGTTTTTATTATGACAAGGCTTGTGCAAAACAAACTTTCGCCCCCAAATGTAAAAAAAAGCAATTATTAGTAAAATACGGAATCGGAGTTTATTCCTCGCAGCGGCAATCCGAAAAAAAAAATAAAAAAAGAAAAAAAAATATTTAAATTTCTAGTTTTTCAATCCACACCATCTGACTAATATAAATATAAATATTTGTCACCTAGAAGTTATCTTTTAAAAAAAAAAAAGACGAACTACTCGCCACTTCATTCTTTTTTTATTAATTTCTTATTCATCCTAAAAATTATGACAATCTTACAAAAATTCTTCGGCAAAAAAACTACTAATGATGAAGAAACTGCATCACAAGAAATCGAAAGTTTAGGTTTTGAAATATCGGAATGTTCAGAAACTTGTGAATCTTGTACTGCCAAGTTTCCTAAAAGTTTGAAATTTGAAGAAACTGAACCATTATGGAAATCAACTAAACCTTATGGTATGCATATACTTATAGCTACCGGTAAGACCGATTGGCCACATGATGCCTTGGAAAAGGCTGGCACTTTGAGGCACCAAATTGGGAAATGGGCCGGAAATAAGAAATCTCCTTTAGGTACTATTAAAGTTAATGTTTCATCTGCTTCTTCTGATGATCTATTTACCAATGATGATTACATTAATGAAAAAAAGGGTGATATATTAATCTTGCCATATTTCGTGAAAGTTAAAGGTGTCACTATAGATGAAGTAGATACTGTTTTGGATGAACTACATGAATTATTGATAAAAGATGCTACCATAGAAGAAATCACAGAAAGTTTACCAAAAGTATCACCAGATTCAAATCAAAGTTATGTATTTTTCTGTTCTCATGCAACTAGAGATAAACGTTGTGGAGTGACGGCACCAATCATGAAAAGGGAAATGGATAAGTATTTACAAGAGTTGGATTTATATAAAGAGTTTGGCGATAATAGTCCTGGTGGTGTAACTACTGAATTTATAAATCATATTGGTGGTCATAAATATGCTGCAAATGTTATGATTTACTTGAAATCACTGGGTAAGAATATTTGGTTAGGTTTATGTAAACCAAATAACATCAAACCTATTGTTGATGAATGTATAGTAGGAGATGGGAAAGTGTGGCCAGATAAAGTTAGACTTGTACAAAAATTTAATCCTATAGAATGGTAGAATATATTTATTTATTTATTGTCTATATTATAATAACAGTCTAAGAATGTTTGCTCTTTTAGTCAATGAATCAATGGTCAAACCATTCAACTTGTCAATATCATTAGTTAAAATATCTTCAACTCTTGATAACTCACTTGGAATGTATTCTTTAGCGCCAACTAATTTTTTGTAATATTCAATAGATTCACCCGGAATTTTATCCAAATTTTCGTATAATTCGGTAATGTCCCCACCTTCTTTGATTAATTGTGTGGCTTCATCAATTACCCCGGCATTTGCAGCTAAATTACCTTCATAATCACGATTGTATCCGGTAAACTTATTAATTTGGTCAAGCAAGGATTTGAAGTTTTTGCCTCCTTTATAAACTAACGGATTTTCCAAATCTCCATTTTGGAAAAACAAAATCCCTGGCAAGTTTTGAATATCGTATTTCTCATCCAACGTATGGTCTTCATATTGATCAATCACCAAATGTCCAATCAAAATATCATCTCTGACAAACACATCATTAGCAAGTTGTTCCAAAGCAGGATCCAACTCTTTACAATATTTACACCATGAAGCACCAAATGAAGCAACTGCAAAACGACTCAGCTTCACTTTTGCATTAAAATTCTCCGGCGTAAACTCAACCAATTTATTACCAGGTTCATCATCAATCACCACATCTTCAATCACTTCCGGTTTATCTTCCAATCGAATCCCACTCAATTGTTGAATAAAGTTACTCAAACTAGTCAAATCTCTAATCCCGTCAAACTCCACCTTTCTACCATCATCATAGAAAAACAATAACGTAGGGTATCCGATCTCCACATACTTTCTCCCCATTTTCTTCCCTTCTTTGTCACCATTAATCTTGACAATTTGCACTTCTGGAACATCACTGAACAATTCACTTAATTGATCAATGGTTGGTGAAAGTTTCTTACAATGACGACACCAATCGGCGTAGAAATCGACAAAGGTGAATTTCCCTGGGGTTTTGATTATGGATTGTAAGTTTTGGTCGTTCCCTATAAGGATGTTGGATGCGGAGTATGCGATGGTCGTGGTTATGTATAGGAGTAATGATAGGAATTTCATTTGTTGGTGGTGGAATGGATTAGTAATGTTTTTAGTTCAATATTTTTTTTTTTCGTCCTTTTTGTTCGCTTTCATTAATTTTTCCGACATGGTGAAATTTTTGGTACGAAGGAATTCATTCATTATTGGTGTGAAGTGGGTTGATTGAGAAAGTAGGTGATTTCTAGGATTGTGTATTACATTAGAGTTACTTCTTAGATGCAAACTTGTAGATTTAAAAATTTTGCAAAAAAATGGAATCAAAATTTTTATAGTAAATTATTTGCAGTTATATCGAACAATTCCTTCAGTGGATTCCTGAAATTTCTATTGTTTTTTGTAAATACAATCACTTTGCAGCCTGTTCAACTTACTAGCCTCTTTCATTCACTAGCCTCTCCAGGACGAGTTAATGTCAATATCCAACAACAAAACCACGTTCCTCGGCTTGGTAGACTTGTTCGGATGAATATTCTCCCAGAACATTGTATTCTACACTTCCATCCTATTTTTAGTTTTCCTTAACGGATTTTCTAAAAATATCCGCAAAATTAACCTAATTCATAAATAACCTCTTCAAACATACTCTGGCGGCTACAGATGCTATTTTTTGGGGTAAGAGATAGGCAGGTAGATCCATGAAAACAATCAAGAAAATAAACGTTTATTTCTCAATTCGTTCATCCAATTACCAAAAACAGACCACGTTCGGAAACAATCTGTCTCCGTCTCCGTCTAATCAACCGAATCCATTTCTCAATACGAAAGAGTGAATATAAGGAGATATGCTTATCATCAAAGCCGACATCTTCTTCAATGTAATGTTCATTCCGCGAACCGTAAAAAAAATAAAATACACGAAGAGATAAATTTCATTTCACTCATCGTGTAAACCATTTTTATTCCCTTATTCGGAATAAATCAAGAGCTCTGGCTAGTGAAATATCCGTCGATAATTGGATAAACGTTCTTTTTTAGTTAAGGACGAGGCGGGCTTTATGCTTGGTAGATCTTTCACAACTATATTATCGGAAGTTTCGCGTCCTGATACACAAAACCCGTGTCCATAAAATTCCTTGCGTGTTTTAACAAAGAATGAAAACTTTCGTTCTTTGATCACCTGTACAGGGTTTTTCTTTTTCCATTGTATATTTTTTTTTAGAATAATAAGGATTCGTAACTGTTCAGATTGATTGATTTTTTTTGACAAGAACAGCAACAACTAAGCCAAAAAAAAAAAAAGATAACAAATGATCGAAAGCCCACGCAAACTACGAACATTGGCAAAGAAAAAAGCAGCACCACTTATGATCTCCCATTTTGTTTGAGATCTCCCCTCAAATAAAAATTGTAAAATTGGTATGTATGACAAAAATGGTAGGCTAAAATTGCTAAGTTTTCTAGAAGGTGTTCGTTCGTACTGGCTAAACGGTAAACGATAAAATTTCACAAGGGTTTTTTAAGAATATACTTTGTGGTACACTTTTTTTTGTCTAATTCATCCGTTATTGTGAACATTTATTGTTCTGTTTCATGCTGAAATGGACTAAAAGGTCATCATTACGATCAGCAATATTGATTGATTTGCGATTTTTTTTTGTTTTTTTTTTTTGCATCCTTCTTTGTGCGCAAATGGAAGCTTTTCCCTCCAATAATGTTTGCAATTCTACTATATTTGGGAACTCATGTTTATGGGTTAATAGTACTTGTGGTCAAAAAAAACCCAACTATATAAACTGTCCTAGTTTTCCCTGTTTTTCCAGAGTTCTTTTCCTTTTTTTGTTCATTAACAAAATCAATCCAATGTTATTGAAAAATCTTATTGTTCCGTTGTTTGCCACCTTTGCTGTGGTCACTGCTACTTTTAACTTAACCTCCTCTTTAACCAAATATGCTTCATTTGATTTTAGTGTTGGTGATATCTCCATTTCCAAAAGTGCTTCATTCTCCTTGATCAATCAATTCGATTGTGGTTTCCTGGGTAATATTAATATTGAAAAAGATTGTAAATTCTTCCTTTCTTCCACTGCTGATGCTTTGAAGGTTTCTGTTGCTGGTTTGTTCAACAAGATTGTTAACGATGGTACTTGGGTTGTCAACTCTTTAGAATCTTTTGCTTCTTCTACTTGTAACATTGTTGGTGCTTCTTTCCAAAACACTGGTGAATTGATCTTGGCTTTCAAAGGTGCTCTTAAAGTTCCAATCATTAAAATCTGTTCTTTCGACTGGCACAATTCTGGTATCATCCACATTTTCCAAGAACTTAAATCCAGTTGTCTTGCTGAATTAGGTCAATGGGGTTTGCTGATTGAAAATCAAGGTACTATCTGTGTCACCAACTCCATTCTTCACCAAGTTTGTTCTATTAAAGGTAGCGGATGTATCTCTATTCACAAAGATTCATCTTTCTACATTGCTAACGCTTTATTCCCAATTGACTCTGCTCATACTATCTACATGGGTGATGGTAACCCAACCATTCAAGCTCAACCATTAGCTTTCCCACAAACTTTCAAAGTTGCTAATTTCGGTGCTAACGGTGCTCATAAAATCGGTTTAACCGTTCCATTGCTTTCCTTTTCCCTTTTGGGTCAAAAATCATTCTCCTACGATACTAAAAAAGGTATTTTGACTTTAAGAGCTAACGGTCTTATCAGTCAACAATTCAACATTGGTTTAGGTTATGATCCATCTAAATTCGAACTTTGTTCCGATGACTCTATTGGTGCTCTTAATGTTAATAATGGTGCTATCAAATACAACGGTCCATGTCCAAACCCAGGTAAACCATCTGTTTGTCAAGCTTGTCCAGAAGTTCCAACTGCTCCAGGTTGTGTCCCAAGTACTACCACTACTACTGTTACTTCTACTAAGACCGATGGTGCTATTTGTACTGAAATCGATGAAGTTATTATCTCTTCCGATACTACTGGTTCTTGGTTCACTACCACTTCTACTCACTTGACTTGTGGTACCCCATCTCAAGCTCCAACTCCAAACACTCAAGTTACCAAAACTTCCACCTACACTGGTGTCACTACTCAAACCATCACTCAAACTGGTTCCAAGACTGATACTGTTATTGTTGAAGTTCCAAGTACTCCAAACAGTCAAACCACTGTCACTTCTTACTGGACTGGTACCTATGCTACAGCTGTTACCACTGTCACTGGTGATAAGACTGATACCGTCACTGTTTACATTCCACAAACCACCTCCACTTCTACTTTAACCACCACCAACACTTGGACTGGTGGATTCACTACCACCGTCACTACCAGTGGTGCCGTTATTATTGAAGTTCCAAGCAGTGATTACTCTTCTTCTACTTCTACTTCTGCTCCAACTACCACCACTACCGGTGGTGATTCTGGTTCATTCTCCACTTCTTACGTTACCGTCACTGCTCAAACCACTGAAGTTGTCACCATTACTTCTTGTGCTAACAATGGTTGTCACACCACCACTGCTCCAACCGGGGTCACTGTTGTCACTATCACCACTTCTGATGTCCAAACTGTCATCACCACTTACTGTCCATTAACCCAAACTCACACTTTAGGAGTCACTGGTTCTTCCACTTATGATTTGGGTTGTCCTACTGGTTGGTTCGGTTACCACGGTTTTCCAGGTAAGAACATCAATATCCAAGCTAGTGCCTCTGCTGGTTTGTACATTGATTTGAACTTGTTCCACAAGAGAGACAACGAAACTGAAACTGAAGCTTCTTCTTCTGCTGTTGTTTCCAGTGCTAATGGTGCTGGTATGAACACAATTTACGGTGTTGAATTCTTGTCTGCCGTTGCTGTTGTCTTGGCTTTAGTCTTTTAGATGACATAATTAATAAAAGTTATACCCTTTCTAGTGTCACATGTTTTGTGATTAGTTTTACTTTATAGTTTTTAAAATAAAAACAATACATATATTAATTGTTTATATTATATCATGTTTTAAACAAAGGCTTTAACAAATCTTTAACTTGACTGGTTAATGATGTATTTGCACTATAATCAACGGAAAATGCAGAAATACTAGATTGACATAACCCATTCAGAACAATATGATTCTCACATGGCAAAGCACAATCACCATTACTACACGTTCTCACGGCTTCAGAACTTTTAGGAACACTTCGGAAAGACTTGGTGTCATTATTAAACGATACTCCAATTGCATATGCGCCTTCACCCGTCATTCTCGTAAACACCCACGATGGATCAAGACATTTTTCATCGTCATAACCAGCGGGTGGGAAATTGACATTCAAACCAACACCCAAACCCAATACTCTTGGATTATCGCCTTGTGATTTAAACAACTGATTGACTAACTGCACGACTTTTGTCGCGTACAAAGTGGACGGATTTTTGTCGTCATTTAAATCCAAACTATCTTTGAAGAAAGAATTATTCCGATTCGCCCCGGAAAATGCAACAGCACCATATCCACGATATACGGCAATATAAGCACCAGCAATCGTACCTGAACCAGTATATGCGGCCGGCCCAGCATTATTTCCCTGGTTCACAGCCGATACAACCAAGTCGACTTTGACATCATCGCCAAATGTGGGGATGATATAATCGAGTCCAACAGCGGTGCATGAAGCAGGTGTGCCATTGAAATACCAAATATGATCATCGTCAACTTCATGTCCCCATGAGGGAGCACCAGCTTTGGGGTGGGAGAATTCCCCGTTTGTTTGTAAAGTGGGGGAAGATGGAAGATCGAATTTGCCTGCATACCCTGATCTCTGGGAAACGGGGGCAACTAAAAAAACATTATGACCAGCGTCTTTTAATTTGTAGTAAGTGGCTCGGATTTCTGTAGATGCCCATCCATCGTCATTGGTTAATAAAATGTTTTTGGCCAAAGTCGAAGTTAATAAAAGCAAAATGGTAGTTAAAAAATGCATGGTTGATTGGTTCAGTAGATACAAAGAAATTGTATCGGGTGCAAGCTATTACTTTCCTGCTTTATGAAGGCTGTATCCAAATTCTTGTTGGATATATGGTTGCAAAAATAATATTCCTTGAACCTGGATTAGGAATTATGTAAAAAAATATTTCAATCAATGAAAAACCAAATATGTGGTATAATTCCTAACAGTTGATGATATTTCCAAAATAACACCAATTATGAAACTAACTTAGTAAATCAAATTATTCATGAATTCACTTTTAATGTGTGGATGACCTAATAAATATATAGATTTCCCTTTTTTTCTGTTCTTTATAGTCACTCGACCTTTAAAGTCGTGTGAATGTAATCCATTGTCATATATACCTGTTTTGCATACAATAAACTCCTGTTATTGTTTATTCATTGAGGCTATTGTTTTTTTAACCATAGCCACCCCTGGTTAAGCCTATGCTCATTGTCATTGTCACTACTTTGAGCGAATTTGGCTACTTTTATTAATTGTAGTTCTACTCTGTGGGGAAGTACCTTATGGCGGAGTCAACAATGTAATGGAGGACTCTTACCATAGATCTCTTGCTGATATTTCCATTTACATACGTTTGTTTATTAGTTAACGTTGTTGGTCACGTGACACATAGTAAAATTTGTATGCGATTTTTTAACCCGATGAGATTTTTGAACCTTTTTTTTTATCAACCATATCAACAATCTTAACCAAGCACAATGTTAATCAATGAAGACTCGTTACACTTGTATAACTTGACACTAAAACCGTCATCACATTACATTCAATCAATTGTTGGTCAGTTTTACCCTGATCCGCCTCCGAAACAACAACAACAATTACTTCTTGCATCATCCACCACGATTGAACTTTATGAAATCAATTCGGAAACAGGGAGACTTGAAGTTAAATCATGTCAAAATCTACTTGGGGTGATTAATAAACTCGATATCATACATAGAGATGATCATGATGTGCTTGTGATAACTAGTGATTCTGGGAACTTGACTTTTTTGGAGTACTCTACTAAAACAAAGAAGTTTTCCAATGTGTTGGTGCAAGAGCCAATGACGAAGAATGGATGGAATAGAACGTATCCCGGGGAATACATCGCGATTGATCCTGAAAACCGATGTGTTTTGGTGTCGGCAATGGAGAAGAATAAGTTGTTGTATAAATTGGAAGGGAATATGGAATTGAGTTCGCCATTGGATTTCCATAGTAATGAATTGTTAACGTTAGATGTGATTGCGTTGAATACCGATCATGAGAACCCATTGTTTGGTGCACTTGAATTGACGAGTGGTAAAGAGTTGGTGTTGAATTATTATGAATTGGATCAAGGTTTGAACCATATTGTTAAACGGAAACCTACGGTAAGTGAACCACTCCCGAGTGATGCCAATCATTTGATACCACTACCGAATTCTATAAATGGTGGGATGTTGGTATGTGGGAAAAACTGGATTTTTTATGATAATTTGAATAGCCAAAAGAGGATATATCTTTCATTACCAAGAAGAAAGGGCCAAGATTGTACGATTGTTAATCATGTTATTCATTCAATGAAGAAGAAAAAGTTTTTTATATTATTGCAAAATACATTTGGTGATTTATTCAAGTTGTCAATTGATTATGATCACGATAGAACTTTGGTTAAAGATATAACATTGACCTATTTTGATACTCTCCCTCCATGTATCAGTTTAAACATATTTAAAAGTGGTCTATTATTTGCTAATGTTTCCAATAATGATAGGATATTGTATCAATTTGAAAAATTAGGTGAAGAAGGTAATGAAGTTGTCATTAAATCAGTTGACGATTTGGCAACTGCTCAAACAGGAGTATTTAATTATAAATTGAAGTCATTAGCAAACTTGGCGGTTATTGACAAGCTACAAACATTAAGTCCGTTATTAGATTCCAAAATCATCAACAACTCCAAATTACTTACCTTATCATCCCATTCTTATATGAAAACCATAACCCATGGGATCCCAACCGATACATTAGTTGAATCCCCATTATCCATAAACCCGACAGATATATTCACCACAAAATTAACATCCTCCTCCACCAACGACGAGTACTTGATAATTTCCTCATCATTATCTTCCAAAACCATTGTTCTTTCCCTTGGTGAAAACGTCGAAGATGTGACAGATTCCCAAATGTTATTAGATCAACATACCATTGCGATTCAACAAATCGGCAAATCTTCAATTGTCCAAATTTACACTAACGGAATACGTCATATCCGATCAGATAAAAAAACCACAGATTGGTTCCCACCAGCAGGCATCACCATAACCCACGCTTCATGTAACAATAGTCAAGTATTGATCGCATTGTCTAATTTTGAAGTTGTTTATTTTGAAATTGACCCAGTTGACGATCAATTGGTAGAATATCAAGATCGATTACAAATTTCTGGCAATATCACTGCCATGACGATCCAATCCGATAATAAATCACCATTCGGTATCATTGGTACCTCTGACGAATCATTACTGATTGTATCATTGAAAAATAACGATTGTTTATCGATTAAATCGATCCAGGCGTTGTCTTCCAACTGTGTGAGTTTGAAAATGATGAAGATGGGTAAAGACGTAGCTATCCATATCGGGATGACCAATGGGGTTTACGCGAGATTGAAGATTGATCCAATCAATGGGAAATTATCCGAAAGTAGAAGTAAATATCTTGGCACTAAACCGGTGTTGTTGAACTCATTCAGATTGAATGTCAATGATGCGTTACAAGGGATTTTGGCGATTTCATCTAAACCATGGATCGGATACTTGTATGATGATAAATTCAAAATGACACCGTTGATCATGGATGATATCCTTTCGAATATGTGCTCGTTTGTTAATGAAGATGTTGGTGATGGACAAGGACTTGTCGGGTTATCTGGAGATAATTTGGTGATTTTCTCAATTGGGAAAGAAGATGATTCACAATTTGATCCTTCGCAAGATTTCATCATTGATAAATTGAAATTAAGGTACACCCCGAGAAAAGTTATTGAGTTTGAAAATTGGATGTTTGTTACGGAATGTGAATACAACACTAAAGGTCCTTACAAACATAGCATAAATGGAGATATCAAAGAAAATGTCGATGAAGAGTATTATGAAGAGTTTGGGTATGAAAAGAGAGACAAATCATGGGGGTCATGTATTCAAGTATTGAAAAATGACGAAATTATTCAATCGATTGAACTTAAAAACAATGAAAGTATAATATCATCAACAGTTGTTACATTCACTAAAACATCCCCATATTTAATCGTAGCCATAGCTACCAACCAAACCCTTCTACCAAATGGACATGATAAATGTTATTTATACACTTACAAATTAGGTAAGAAAAACATTCAATTCATCCATAAAACCGAATTAGACCGTTTCCCACAAGTCCTAGCATCGTTCCAAAACAAATTAGCATTAGCCACCGCCAACAGAATCCAATTATACGATATGGGACAGAAACAACTCTTACGAAAATCATCAACCACAATCCCATTCATGGTCAACATCAACAAGATCATCCCACAAGAATCACGCATTATAATATCAGACACACATACCTCCTCATCCATAGCATTCCTTAAATTCGACGACGCACAGAACAAATTCATTCCGATCGCCGACGACGTAACCAAGAAACAAATCATCAGTATAACCACCTTAGACGACGACACGGTGATCGCGAGCGATAAGTTCGGGAATGTGTCGATTTCACGACTCGACGAATCGATATCTCGTCAATCCGAGGAAAACTGGACCATATTCTCCAAGAACTTACCAACTTCATCAAACAGCTGTCCTTATAAACTCACTAATTTATGTCTGTTCTATATTCCTGACGTCATCACTGGGTTTAATGTGGGTAATTTGAACGAAATTGGGACATCTGCGATTGTGTATACCGGGATATCTGGATTGATTGGGTTGTTTGTCCCCTTGATTTCTAAAAATGAAATTGAGTGGTTGTTTAATTTGCAGCTATTGATGAGGGAGAAAGTTGGGTGTTTGGTGGGGAAAGATCATTTGTTGTTTCGAGGATATTATAATCCGGTGAAGAATGTGATTGATGGAGATTTATTGGAATGTTATTTTGGGTTGGACCATGGTTTGAAGACGGAACTTGCACAGAAGGTCAATAAATCGATTGGTGATATTGAGAAGAAGTTGACTGATTTGAGAAATAGATCTGCTTTTTAAAATGAACAAATAAAAAAATTCGGTATATAAAGTACAACTAAATAACAAATAATAATAATAAAAAAAAATAGTATATGTAATATATAATGAAGAAAATAAAAAATATTTCACAAATGGGTTACACAGTTGTAGTAGTAGTTGATGCAGAATTGGTGTTATTCTGTTGATCTTTGGTAAAAGGTGAAGAATCATCTTCATCGTCTTCGTCATCTTCATCTTCATCTTGATTACTTTTACCACCAGAATTAACTCTCTTTCTATTTAATGTAGGACTATTACTTTCTTCTCCTTCTTCGTCATCTTCATCGTCATTGTCGTCACCTTCGCCATTTTTTCTAAGTGGAGATTGTTGACCATTTGGAGTGCTAAATTGAACAAAATTCCAAAATGCAGGGGAGGATTGGTTATTTGGTTTCCCGTTATTATTTGGGTTGTTGTGATTCGATGTCCCATTGCCTCCTCTGGATCCTCGTTCAGGAGTGTATGCTTCTAATGCAGTGATTTTTTTAGGACTGGCAAAGTTTAATCCAATATCGCCATTAGTGGTAGGGGCAGTGGAAGTGCTTTCATTTGCAGTACTATTAAATTGAGATTGTGACATTTCTTGTAATTGATTGTTGGTAAATGAAGCATTTCTTGAATGTTCACCACGCGTCACATTGCTTTTCGGAACCTTAGGGGTAACACTTTGACTTGGTTGTTTACTATCAGGTGGTGATGCTGGTTCTTGTTTGACCCCATTAGCAGCATAACTTTCTTGTTTTACCTGGTGAGGTTCGGTTTTAATTTTAGTTTGTGAAGGTTGAGATTGTGGTTGGTTTTGCTGATGAAACGACTGTTGTTGTTGATGTTGTTGTTGTTGTTGTTGACCAGCTGGTGCTTGTTGGTAAATAATTGGTTGCTGTTGATAAGCTGTGTATGGACGGGCAACATTTTGCATATTATACATATTATTATTTTGAGGAATGTACCCTAAAGGATTTGCTTGCATTGGGTTTGCTGGGATTGAATATTGTGGGACTGGCTGTTGTTGTTGATGTAGAGTTTGTTGTGGAATTTGTTGTTGATATGATTGTTGTTGAGGTGGTTGTTGTTGTTGTTGTGGTTGAGATTGTTGTAAATGTTGGTTAGGATCGTGGGTTGCAATTGTAATTTTGGATGCATTTTGATCAGCAAATTTTTGTGATTCTGGTAATTGTTTATGAGTTGCCAAATGTAAACTCAATTGTCTTGAAACAGAAGAACCTCTTCTAGTTTTCAGAATGGTACCATCGGAAATTTTATTTAAAAAATCTTCTTTATAAGAATCACTAATTTGCCATTTCATACCTTTACCAGGTTCATTTGCTCGTCTAGGAACTTTTTCAAAAGCTTTATTCAAAGATAAGTTATGTCTAATTGAATTTTGCCAACCGGTTTTGGAGTACTTATAATAAGCATAATGAGATGCAATCCAATTGTAAATTTCCGATAATGACATAACCCCATTAGGGTTGGATAAAATAGCCTGAGTAATCATGGTTGCATAGGAATAAGGAGGTTTAATATCTTTGGCTTCTTCTTTAGATAAATCTTGATCTAAATTTGATTGTAAAGAATTTGCCGAGATTGATGAAGGAGAATGAGTCAAATGAGATAAATGAGAGTTATCAAACATTTGGAAATTTTTAATATTATGATCGGAAGGACGCTTGTTATGATTTGCGTATTGGAGTTGCTGTTTATATTTGGCAAGGCATTTTTCCAAAATTTTTGGATCGATAATTGCTGGAGCATCAGGTAAAATAAACATCATTTGGGTACCTCCAATATCTAAAATAGCACCTGATTGTAAAACATTTGGTTCTTTAGAGTTGAGGGTAATTTTGGAACCATCTATTCTAGCACCATTTCTACCGGAAACTTTTAATTCCCAACATCTTAAATCTAGATTATAAACAATTGCTGCGTGTTGTCTACTAACAACTTTAGCAGGACCCAAATCTATATCAATTAATGAATTATGAAGAGTGTTATTGTTTGCATTAGGTTGAACGTCGGTATTTCTACCTATTGAAACTGCTAAAGATTTAACATAATAAGTCCAATCTTTACCGGCAATTTTAGCATAAGCTTGAACTTCAGTTGCTAAATTTTTATCATTAGCATAAGTTATTGCCACATTAGTTTTTTCTTCAGGAGCATCTAAAGTAGATATCACAGCATTAATCATTTCTTGATGATCAGTAAATGCATATCCATTATTATTATTATTTGTTGATGTTGTGGTATTATTATTGTTTGAATTTTCTAGATCAGATAAAGTACGTTTTCTAGGAGTTGTGAATGAAGATGCTGATGTAGACATTTGTAATACTAGTTAATGATGATGATGATGTAAGTGTGATATGATTTTTTTTAGATTTTTTTTAATTAGTTTTTTTTTTTTTAGATTTTTTTAATTAATTAATAATTGAATGCTAAA
This sequence comes from Candida maltosa, assembly GCA_030582995.1. Lineage (NCBI taxonomy): Eukaryota > Fungi > Ascomycota > Pichiomycetes > Serinales > Debaryomycetaceae > Candida > Candida maltosa. The sequence goes on from JAKTXQ010000065.1 coordinate 39,489, forward strand.
TGGGAAAAAACAAAAAATTTAGAAATGAAAAGATGATGATAATGAAAAATGCAAAAAAACACTAAAAAAGTGGGATAAGTAGTAATAAAAGTGATAAAGTAAAGTTTATAACTATTTAGTTGATGATTTGTATAAGTTTAATAGATATTTTTTCTTTTTGGATAAAGGATTGGTTGTTTTAATTGGTGACTTTAAAATCTTCTTTGGAAAAATTGTTGTTGATGTTTTTTTGTTTTGATTTTTTTTTTTTGTTTATGTTTTTTTTTGTTTTTTGCTGTTTACAAAAAAAGACAAACAACAAAAAATAAAAAATATAAATGTCGTGTACTTTTACCAAATTAATTTTTCAAACTCCTTTTCTTTCTTTCTTTCTTTTAGTTCCTGGTTTATTATATTTCTTTCTTTTCCAAATTTGAACCTTTTTTTTTTATTTTTGGTTAAATCCGTTTAAAACATATAAAATTTTTTTGGGTACCATTGAAAAGCTCAATTTTTGTTTTGGTTTGGTTATTAACATCGTTCAACCGTATTATCCCTCAACCGACATTACAAGATTTTTTATTTTCTGTTTTTACATTTTAACTAAAATTGTAACCTGTAAAAATTAAAAAGAAAAGTTTAACAGAAGAAAAATCTTGAGTTTTTTTTGAGTATTGTACACTACCTTCTACTTGTTCCATTCTTTTCAAATATAAACTAAGAAAAATTTATTTCCATCAATTAATTAATTTATTTGATTAAGTGAAAAATAAGAAAAAATAATGTTACATTACTCGTTGACATATTCATTATACAAATCTATTAAAAAGAAAAAGGAATATTTTACGTTACCAGGTACATTATGTTGTATTTTGATTTTATTTTTTTTTTTTTTTGGTTATTTTTGCACCCACATCAATCATAGAAATTTTTCTCATAATTAATTGGTATTATAAACGACAGCTCATTAATATCAAACCCTCTAGCATCTGTAGTATCTTTAGTTATAACATCAACATTAAAATCATCTTCCTCTTCTAATCTTTTTTTATCTAACTCATTATCATCAATTACATCAAATTCATCTTCCTTTTCAATATATTCAATATTTTCTTCAACTTCAACAAAATCTGGAGCTAATGCACTCCATTTTTGTGGGAACGGTACTGTCCATAGATATATTACCCCACTGTCTAATCCAATTGATCCAATCATACATCGAGAATAATTCCATTTTACGTCAATCAACTCTTCATTTGACCCTTCCAAAATCTTGACTAATGATCCCATTGATGTTTCCCATAAATATAAATCATGAGATGATTGACCGTGTGTTGATGCAATTAAAAATTCCCCATTATGGTTAAATGTAACTGAGTTCCAGTTTAATCGATTCACCACATCTTGATATTTATGATCAACTTCAAAATCCCATACATCTTTCCCATCTTCTTCTTCTTCGTCTTCATTGACTTGTGGTTGATTGACTAAATCAGGTAAACTGATTTGTCGAATGATTCTATCTGACGAATTCATGGCTAATTTCCTTCCATTTGCTGATATCATCAAATTTTTAATATTGGAGTTGCACACTTTTATTGATCGAATTAGTTTAACTGACTTGTTGACTTCAAATACATTCAAATATCCTTTACTTGTACCTGAAAAGATATATTTCCCATCATGAGTAAATATCGACACCAAAGTCATATGTTTTTCATTCTTCTTCTTTCTCTTTTTCCTGGTATGCTCTTCATCTTCATTACTATCCGCATCTTGGTTATTTTCAACCAACGGCATACTCGTCATTTTAATAATCAGTGGTTCATCCTGCACAGCAAGGTCAACATAAACCGGTAAATCTTCAAACAATGACGCCGTAAAAACAAAATGGTTCTCCGGGTGCATACAAGCCAGCCAAATCGGTCCATCGAATTTAATTTCCCTAATCACAGCCGAGGCATCACTATTCACTTTACTCAAATCCCATAGTTTCACCCACCAATCTTGCGACGATGTCAATAAGTATCTCCCACATTTCGACCAACTTATTGAAGTGATGGGACGAATATGACTATCTTCTTCTAAATGAGCAATCACGGCTTGAGACACCATATCGTAAATCACGATTGATCCATCAGATAATCCAGAGGCGAGGTAGTCTCCCTTATGGTTGAATTGGATAGTTACGGAATGGCCGTAGTTTAGTGTGTTTGTGAGTGTTTCTGGGAACTCTTTTGCTACTGAAAATGGGTCTTGTAGTGCTAAATTCATTGATATGGTTGTTTTGATTATGGAGTTGGAATTTTTTTTTTGATTTGGTTTTTTTATTTTTTCACTCGGAAATTTTTTAGTATGGAAAAAAAATAAAAAAGTCTGAACCTGGGTTTTGTATGAAGATATTTGTCAAGAAAGTGAAAATAGATATTTCTTGTACAAAGATTAGATAAGTTAGCAGTTTAATGAGGAGTGCTTGATTAGTATTGCTCTGCGTGTATTTTGCTAATAGATTGATTCTGGAAACCTCTTTTTTGACAATACCTTTTAAAGTGGCAAGTATGAACTAGTCAATTCTCACAATGAATTGATACGATATCACACCACGTGCGTATATCTGACTTTAAATAAAGTGCAAATTACTACATCATCAACCAATGTTTGGACTGCCTTGTGTTCCCATCCATCAAAATGACTAATTGTGTCTACTTGTCACGTAGTATATTTGACATTCAGTAACCAAATATTATCAACCATCGACGTTGTAGTTTTACTCATCACCCACATCCACTTTCTGTTAAATTGTATCCCAAATGGTGATAATGAATGATTCCTTTTTTTTCGTCGAGTTTATTGTCAATCCCCAATCTGGTAATTCATACTTGCACATTTGCGACAGTTGCAACATACACACATAATTTTTGCAACAAAAAGAAACGTTCTAAAAAACAACGTATTTGGTCTACCAGCTTAGACAAACATTATAAATAGACCAGACCAAATCGATAATTTTATACTTTTGGTTATTTTTTTCATCATTCAATCACAAATATTTAACTATGGCTGCTCAACAATCTCAAACCGAAAACAAAACTAAATCTTCCGCTAAAGACAACGTCTACAAATTAATTGGCGCTCGTGGTATCATTGCTTCTGCTTGTACTGTTATGTGATTTACTAACTTTGGACTTGGAATTGCTAGCTTGGTGATGCTTCTACTTCTTCACCTTTTTTTTGTTTAAATAATGTTTATTCTTACGACGTCGTGAATTGTTTTTATGAAAATATAAATCGATTTATTCTTGAAAACAGTTAGTAATAGAACTCTTTATATACTCTATGCAAAAGGAATGATATTATTTTCACAATCTTCATCATTATCCAGAACAGCTTCGTTATCATTCTCGATAAACTCCTTCTTGAGCCTCTCCAACTTCTCCAACGCAAACAACGCACTCCCATTCCCCAACTTGACCAACCCTTCAAAATACAACTTTAAAATTTCGAAATCATTCAAATCATTAGCAATCTTCGTGCATGCTCTGAACGTACTCTGACTCATCACCGCCCTCGTGTCGAATAGATCACTATGCAAGTAATAATTCTCCAGTTTAAGAAACACTTTACTCTCATCAATACTTGTGGTTAGTTTCTTGACGAAGAACATCCCGGTGATCACTTTTTGTTTGAGTTCTTGCACCAACGGATGAGTCTTCGGTAATTTCAATAATCCTTTAATCGAAAAGAGCTTCATATACACAGTATCGATATGCATCTGTTCACTCCAATCATACCATGAATAATATACTTTCTCACCCTGTGAAGTTGTTTCACACGCATAGCATGATTTCGGCAACTTGACGAAATCATACTGGTTATAATCTGGATGCGCGATGCTTTCCAGTGGGATCCGGAAACTGTCTTTATTCACCTTGGGCACGATCTCATTCTTCTTTGCTTTATCAATAAACGAGAAGATCGTGGCGATTCGACTGCCTGAGATCTGATTGTTCAAATTATCCCTTAATAAATCCAAATTCTTCGTCATTTCATCAATCAACCGCACCACGTCGATAGAATACCCATTGAAGATATTAAACTGGGTCGAGATCGGGAGACTCAGATTGGTTAATAATCCGATCCGTAATAATGCGTCATGATAACTTTGATTCTTGCCCCGGTTGAAATAACCTGTTTCTAACCATAATCGACTCATATCTGATACATCTAGTTCTTGATCGGTCCGAATGATGACTTTATCCATGGAGATGTTTTTCTTGAGGTATTTGATCGTGCCGCCATAGGGGTCATGTAGTTCCGCGACGGATTCGACAGCGAAGAACCAGGTTTTCGCGAGGGCGAGTCCGTCACTTAGATAATGGTTTTTATTCGTCTGGGCGAGTTTGGTGTATTTGAGTAGGAGGTCTTTGACGCCTCGTAAATGCGTCTTCCAATCTCGTGGGATATCTCCGTCTTTGGTTCGTTGGTAGTATGCTAATGCGGTGTAGTTGAGGGTGAGGACAAGGATTGTTAGGAGTAGTTTTTCAATGTTGTTAATCATCGATTGAAATTTGCCATCATCATCATTGGTGTTGTTTTCATCCTTGATGGTTTTTTGATTCGAGGGGAAAGCATCACTGAGGTATTTTAAACAGGCGTTGGTGTATTTGATTTGATTTTCTTTATGATTTGGTTTATTAGTCTGGATGAATTGGAAAGCGGAACTCGACGCAAGTAATGAAAGTAGTAAATAATTACATTCGTCCAGATACTTTAATAATATCTTCAACACCTCATTATTCTCCACTGATTCCGCAAACGGGAATAAATTAAACCCTAACGTTGTATTTGTCAATTTATCCAAATAAAACTGATGGGGACCTGACACTTCCTCCTTATTCAACGTCCTCATAATCAACTGCAGATTCTTCTCCGGGCTATAATTCGGCTCACTCGCTTTATTATTCGTATTAGCACTTGTTTGGTTCGAAGTCGGTGTACCCGTAGTGGTATCGGAGATACTCGTCTGGATAGGAAAATCAAGCAAGAAACTAAGATCATCATCCGCCTTAGTTGTCAACCTCCCATCATTCAACGACGTAAACAACCCTAACGAATCATGCACCAATAGACTCGCATCCCCGAATATCGTCTGTAAGTCACTCACCGGTAATTCACCCCAACTATAGTCGTTGTTATCCGGAGATAAGATATCGCTGATCTTATACCTCTTACTCGCCGGCTGCAAATGATCCATTGGTTTCTGGACCGGCAGGTGTGGGAATATAGGAGGGAATGGCGCATGTGCGGGAACAGGCTGACTGCGGACATTGCTATCTTGATAAAACAGGAAATTAATCGAATTTTTCCCATTAGTATCCCCATGTTTATTCGAAATCATAGTAGTTGTGGTTGTGGATGTGGTTGGTGGTGGTGGTGGTGGTATTGTTGGTGGTGGTAAGGGTGATTCAATAGGTAATGAAACAACTTTCGGTTCTTCGAATTTGTATTTGGGTTTTGTTGGATAACTGCAATTTTTCGATAATCGGGTACAGTTGTAACAGTAAGGCTTTGCTTCGTCGCATTTGATCTTGCGTCTTCGGCATTCCTGGCATCCGCCTCTGCTGTATTTTGATTTCCTTATTCCCTTTTTCTGTTTTGTTTCGGATTCCAT
>JAKTXQ010000066.1:0-35236 GCA_030582995.1 Candida maltosa
AGCTAACATGAGATCAATTTTTTCTTTTATGAGATCCTCATTATCTTCGTAGTATTTGGCTCTTCTTACTAACTCTTCGTCATAACCTTCATCACTCTTTAAAGCTTTCAACGTCTCAGATTGTGTATCAAGCCAGTTCTCGACGAATTTCACCGGATCTTCACCCAACTCCTTATAGAACTTCTCTCTCATATTAGCATTGTGTAACGCAATTATAGCTAAGGAGATACGTTGGTTTAATTGTTGGATGGTCGAGTCAGCTTTAGCCAAGTTCTCGAAAGCGGCTTTGTTTACTTCCAACAACTCTTTTTGGGCTTTGGAAAGGTTGACAGGTAATTCTACCGGTAAATCTAAAACCACATTACCTAAAGTAGTTGATTTTTTAGTGTCAACTTCGTAGTCAATAATGATCGGTTCACGTGGCACGAAATGTGGTTGAATCAATGTGTAAAGGTCCAGGAACTTGAAAGAATCGACTTTAAGCAAGTCGGATAAAATTTCATCGGTTTCAACCAAAGTTAAGTCGTCATCCATAAATTCTTTTTCATTCACCGGGTTTGGCAATGTTGTGGTTTCCACTGCTGGAACCAGCAAGTAAGCGGCACCTTTTTTCAATAATCCTTTAAACAACACATATTGCCAGATTATGTATAATAATTCTTGTTGTGTACACTCTTGTTTGCCGACAAATCTGGACATTTCTTCAGAAAGTTTCAATTTGTTCGAATAGCTTTTCACCAACAAGGCGATTTTGGATTTGATGTTGAATATCCCATTTCTTTTAATGTCCAATCCATCGAAACTCACACTAGCCGGGTTCTTATTGGCGTTTAGTCCACCATCGTCTCTCCACTCAATCAAATGAGATTGTGATTCTTGCAAGTTTGGATAATCTTCGTTAGGAATCAAATCGACGGAAATTGCAGATAAGAACGAACTGAACTTGAAGCTCTCGTTAAGTTGTTCTTGTTCTTTTGGATTGTCGCTGATAAATCTTCCTTCAATTCTTAATGTCCATGAAGATTCTGAAGATGTCGGATCCGCAGGTGGTAAACCTCGTTGTTGTGCCAATTGTTTTTGCCAAGGTTGGTTTTCACAAGTATTGTAAATGAAGATTCTCAAAGTACCCGTGGAAGGTCTATATTCATAAGGGTGAATGTACTTTTGCTGAATAGCTTGGAAATCCAATGCTTTTCTTGCAATTAGCAAGTCCAACTTCTTCTCTGCTTCTTTTAGTTTCTTGTATTCGTTTAAATTTGATACTTTTTCATATAGTTCAGGTGTAATGGTGAGGTCGGTCGGTTGGTAGGAAATAGTTGGCACGGCATTTGCGTTTGGTCTCGGTTTATTCACCGGTGGTGGTTGATGAGGCACCTGTTGTTGGGGAATATTCAGCATAATTGAAAGGTGTATGTATAGATAGATAGATAGATCTCGTCTGGAAAAACCTTTGCTGTTTATGAATTGTTTTGATTGTTCAAAAACAAGTTCTCTACCAAAAAAAAATTTTTTTTTTCTCCTGGTTCAGCCAAATTACACGACCAAATTTTTTTCACAGTTCAATTCAATCTAAAGAACAAACGATTATTCCATCGTCGTGAAAAGAAAATACTCTATGGTATAGCGATAAGCAAGTGAAGTTTGTGTTTAAAATAAAATATACTTGTGAATAAGCATCCATGTGCTTGAGAAGAACAGTCAACACGGAGAAGAATATGGTATAAACGTTTATTAGAATAAATATAACTTTTTCAAAAATGGAATTCAGATTCATTGTCATCATGACGACGCGGTGATTCAAAGTTCTCTTCTGATGTTCGTTTTTCTTTATGGTTGGTATTGAAATCCCATTCCCAATCTCCATCGTCCTCGTCGTCTTCATCGTCATAGAACGCCAGTCCTTCTTCACTATATGGTTCATGATATCCGCCATAAGCAGGATCAGGTGAAGTTTGCGGACGGACGCCATCTTCATCTTCATCTTCGGATGGGTAGTATGATTGTTCAGCAGTGATGATAGATCTGACTTTGGCCGGCAATATATCTGGACGGTAGAATCTAAGATCGACTCTTCCAACAATGTAAAGAACATTAATGATGACTTCGAAAACACCCCAGCACACATACATGAACCATTTACTTTCTGCATCACTAGCGTATCTGTGTTGTCTGGCTTGGAACACAACAATAGTTCTACCAATGGCACCAATAAAAATCAAACCGGTGGTAATAATCAACAAACCCATGGAGATGTTATGTTTCAAATCCCCTCTTTGGGTAGTCAACCCTTTAACCATTTTGAAATGGTGGTGAGTAGCAGCAATGACACGGGTAGCGTGACGATGGTTGGAGTTTCTCTTCATAAATGTTTCTTCGGATTGTTGAGCAGCATTTTTCTTGACAAAGTAGAACGGAGCAAAACTTTCAATCCACCACGGCTGGTACGTGTATCTGCTCTCATCTTTGGCGGTTGGAATCCAGATACTCAACCCGATCAAAGCAACAGATGTTAAACTGTACACAATGACCAATATCGATGTGAACTGAACGGTCTTGATCCATGATCGGTACGACCACCAGCTGAGGAAATTGATGTACGGAACAAACGAGGCTAAGATTGTGACTGCCAACAATATAACCACAAATCCATATAATGAAAGCATAAAGAACCAGAACAATTTACGAGACCCACCGACCGGGTGTCTCCATGTGAATAATCTTTGTGCTAAAATCAAGTTGGCAGACACAATCACAATTGCTGGGACAATCAAAAACACTTCGGATGTCAACCCCACTGCCACCAACGTCACATCGTTCCCCCATGCGGCTCTCAAACTGAACCCAACCACCTTCATCATACAGTAGAAGATCCACACAAACGATAAGTAGAAGTAATGGCCCCGCGATGTGTTGATAATGAGGATTACTAGATGGAAAATCATGATTATCCCAAACACCACTGCAAACACAATGGAGGCAGGGATATCTTGCGAGTTGGGGTATCCACCGAACAAGTTGATTTGGACGTCGATGTTGTATTGAACGATGGCTTCTGGAATGACTGGACCAAGTAAGTTATGGGCTTGTTGAACCAATGCCATGATACCGGTTCCTTCAGACGCCCCGTCGTTTATATTTCTTAAAAGTGCCATCACACCTTCAGAGGCACTATATTCTCTGACCACCATGATTATTACTTAATGGATTGATAGAAATGATAAAGAAGAAGGTGAAACAAAAGTTTACATTTTTTAATTTTTTTTCATCTCAAATTGACCCCATCCAATTTGTATCTACATTAACCCTATTTGGGGTTAAATTTGGAAACAATTTGTTAAAAAAAAACAGTGAAGATTGATGTTACACAAAATTAACTTGCTCAAATTGGAAATTTTCCAGATTGGGAAATATTTTTTTTTTCTACACTCTCTTTTTGTGTACTATTATTATCAAATTACACTTATACATACAAAACATCTCATTAAAATGGGAAATCATTATCATCGGTATGTCTCATATACCTGCTACCTTGTACCGGTGACATCGCTTTCTCTGGTGGTGTGACAGCTCGCACGCTTTCTGAACTAGTAGTTGATACTTTTCTCGGATCAGCGAAATCCCACTCTTTAGAATCAATGGAATCATTCAGTAGTACTCGATCATCTGGATGTTCCGGAGAATATACGTGATTTCACTCTTATAAACCGCGAAAGGATATATTTCTCATGGATATTTGGGAAGAGAATCTGATAAAAATCTAATAATACTGAAATGTATTAAAAATTTTGCATGAAAATAGGTGCAAAATAATCTCAAACTTTACCAACTATCAAATACAAACATAAACTAAATCTTCTACCACCAACCAGGAGAAGCCAAACGAGTAAAGAATGTAAGTCAGATACACAGCATCAATTTAGAAGCTACCATGAAGATAGTTTTAACAATGAAAAACAGAGGGCTGAACTACATTTTGATAATTAATAACAATAATCAAGTAAAGTTTTAAATGTATGTCTAATATCTCTGTATAGTTATCTATTTAGTTGCTTTGTTCCATGCACGTAAACCTTGAATAAATGTGTGTCTCGTGAGTCCTTCATTGGGAACATGAATAAAATGGCAATTGATCGACAGGACGTCTCTATTCCTCTTTTCATCATCAAATAAAACAAAATCGCCATTTGCCAATTCCTTAGTCAATTTTAACTTTTTGGCTGCCCGTTGGATATGACGAGTCTTGGAACCCGTTCCCCATTCCAAACAGTCAAAGTATGTTATTGCCGGGTTTCCTCTGATGTGAAGCATCGTTAAAAGATCTTTGGCGATATCTGGCGTACCCGTTCTACTAGCGCCTATAATCTTAACATCATATTCTTTTAATTCCAACAAAATTGACTCAACTTCCTCGTAGAAAGATAATTCGAGGTTACAACTATCGATTACAACCACGTCCGAAATCGCTTTTAATGGTCTAACAACATGGGTGTCACACCAGAACGGCCATAAAGTATAATCCAAATCTAGCACAACAGCTTTCGGGTATCTCTCAAGCACCATTCTTTCTTAGCCTATGTTCAACAAAAATAGCAAAAACAAAAAAAAAAAAAAAAAAATCAAATCAATCAATTAATAAATACTCCGCACACTATGAGTAATTTCCAGTTTTCGTTGACTCATAATACCATATACATTCTAACCAACCAGTATCATTGGTAATAAACTCAACCATCTAACATTTCCAATACTGTTGACTATTGAAAACCATGGTCCATTAGGAATATCTGTCAAATTTACATTTCCATTATACTAGTCCAAATCGATACTATTTCCCCGAATTATATACAATCACGTGATGAATTATTTGTTACACAAAAAAATATTACTAACAAAAAAGTCGTAAAGTGAGAATAGTATTTTTAGATTTTAAATTGTGTTTGGTAGCGCATATATTTTGGAAATAAAATTTGTTTTTCTATATTTTTAATTTTATTTTTTGCCACGCACGCTTAGTGAGTGTTCTTAGTCACGTGTATAACACGTGTTTACTTCTAGATTTTCATCAATTTTTTCATATATAATGATAAAATGTATACGGTATGTCCTTTTATGTTGTATGTAGGTATAAATTAAGGGCTCCTAATAGTTGTAGAGTGTAAATCTGGCCTTTAACGTTGTTTTTTTGTAGTACCATTAGATGGATGAAGCATATTTTTGGGAATGGAAAAAAGTTTGAAGCCAAAAATCATGAATTTTCTGAAACACGACTAAGTGGAGTTGTTCTTTTTGCTAACAAAATTTTTAATTTTCTCTCACTCTTAGTCACAAACTTTTTTCCATGGAACATTTTATCCAATAGTTTTAATGCCCCAACATGGTTTAGTGATAGTTCTATTGGAAAGGTTGTATATTGAAATCCTGATGACAAACTCAAACTATGACCAGATTTGGGTATGATAATTGAGAGAAGCTATTTGGGCTAATTGAAGAATAAGTACGTACTTTTTTTAGTAATCGTAAACCTGAACAATAATGTAAGACGCCTACGACTCACCAGTTTTTAACAACTTTATTACTAAACAAATATTATCTTTCATTTAGGATGTATTCGTAGTAATTGTTTATGTTTAAGATGAAATTAAACTGTATTGTTTTATTTATAGTTCATAATAGTATAGTTTGCTAACATAGATTATTTGTGGGAAAATTTTGCTTCGATTTTAATGCAAATAAAAACCAAAAATATCCAAACATTGTATACCGTTCTAAGTGTTAGTTTAGATGACTTAGGAGGGATATAGTTGTTAGATTTAGTTAAATTGCAATGTATCAGATAAAGTTACAAGTTTTAGTAAACAATGAAAATTGAAGTCAATATTACAGTACTTAAAAAGAAAATTCAACGTTGAGTCCACCACTAAGCAACCCAAAAGATATGTATACAACTACAATCTACCACTGATACATTAAAAAATGTTACAGTGATAGAAATTACTAAATGAATATAAATCACAAACAGGGGTTAAAACCTATATACTGTGCTGTCAAGTAATATAAGAAAAGTATCGCACGTGACCAATCAGTTAAGACAAAGGGAAGAAAATCACAAGCGGCATGGCGCAGTGGATAGCGTGCGAGGCTCATAACCTTGAGGTCCCTGGATCGAGACCAGGTGCCGCTAGAACGATTTTGTTTTTGCCATTTTTTTATTATTTTAAGTACTAGCATTTAGTGGTACTTTTGTGATGGTTAAGATTCTTTGAAAAATTTTTTTTTTTTTTTTTTCGTTGTCTCGAAAAAAATTGGTGCGGCGACCATAACACGAAAAAGACAGATCAACGCTTTTTTTTACGTGTCCTATTTTTTTTTTCACTTTGGAAAGAAAAAAAAGTATAACATATACAACCATTTTCTTCTTCTTCTTCTTTTTTTGTTTTTTTTTATATTTCCACTACGTTTTCCCCTTCCTTTCTTTCATATTCCAGACACACATCTTAATAATGGCTTTACAAACTCCAAAACAAAAGGCAGCTAACGCTAAATTCGAAAAGAAAATCACCAGCCAATGGGGTAAAGCAAAGAAAACAACCACCAAAACCGAGTATCCAGTGTCAAAATCATGGTTGTTTGTTTTATTATTCTTAGTTTGTGGTGGTGCTATATTAGAGTTGATCAGATTGATCTTTTAGAGATTAGGTTGAAAGAAAAGTAGACACCACTTTGTTGAATCCATGGCTTGTTGGGTGTTCTTAGTGTTCCGATGTTCGGGTGTCCCTCCCAACCACTTCAAGCTCAACTGCATTTGACGAGCTTTTACAACATTGATATTAACGTCCCCGTGTATAATAATAATAATTTTATTTTTGTTTTTTTTTAATTTAGTTTTAGGTTCCAGTTTTTTAATGTTTTTCCTTTTTTTTTTTTTTGGTTGTTGACAATGGTTTTTCATCTTGGTATGGATGAAAAATTACAAAAATATACAGTCTGTATTATTAATTTCTTTTTGATTTGTGGGCAATCAACCCGGGTTTAACGAAAAGATAATTGTTTATTCAAACTCTATATAAATAAAATAAAAAAATGGTAGAAAAAATGTAACAAAAACAATAAAATAAACAGTCCAGATATAAATCAAAGACGAGGTATCAATAATAGAAAGTACAGCTAGACAAGCATGTACAATAAGACTCCAACAACTGAGAATAACCCAGCAGCAGACAAGTTTGAATTGGCAGCACCATTGTAGCTCAGGACCTCAGCAATTGCAACCGCGGTGGAACTACTAAAATCTGTGCTTATAGCAGGAGTTTCAACTTCTCTTTTACCAATGTCAAGGAAAGTTGGTGTAGCTAAGCCCAAACGAGCGTTATGCTTGAACACTTTCACCCCTTTAGTAGGACAATATGTGGTGTAGGTAGTGACTGTTTCATAATCGGTAAGCGTAACCACAGTAACCCCAGTGGTGACTGTGTGTTGTCCACAACCGTTGTCAGAACAACTGGTGATTGTCAATATAGTAGTCAGTGAAACAGTATAAGTAGTAGAAGAAGTACTCCAAGCAGATGAATCGTCTGTAGTTTTAGATGACACCAATGTTGATGGTGCAAAAGACGAAACAGCTGAAGAGTCGAAAATAGGAGACTCAGAAGTATTTGATTCCGACAAAATACTTGAACTGGACGATTCAATAGCTGACGAGGAATATAATTCACTGGAAACTTCAGAAGATGGAACAGCACTGGAAAGCTCAGAAGATGGAACAGCACTGGAAACTTCAGATGAAGCGACACTGGAAAGCTCAGACGAAGCAACACTAGAAGCTTCAGATGAAGCGACACTTGATTCAGAAGATGGAACAGCACTGGAAACTTCAGATGAAGCGACACTTGATTCAGACGATGGAACAGCACTTGAAAGTTCAGATTCACTAGCGAATGTTGATGAAGCAGAAGACAAGAATTCAGATGTGAATGATTCGCTAGCAGACGAAGAGAATTCAGATGAAGTTGCCAAACTTGTTGAAGACTCTTCAACTATAGATGAAACCAAGCTAGATACAAGTTCTGATGAACTGGATGAAACCAAAATACTGCTACTATTGTAACCTAAATTGGAAGACAGTTCACTTGTCTGTGTTGATTCCAAGGTAGATAAAGAAGAAACGAGTTCACTCAGGCTTGAAACATCGGCAGACAAACTAGATTCCACAGAAGACTCAAAACCAGATTGGGACAAAGCAGCTTCACTTGCGATTGTGTTTGAGCTTTCTGGACTTGAGGAAACTTCAGTAGACAGAACAAAAGATGATTCAATACTAGAAGATTCAGAAACAAAAGTAGAACTCAAGTCTTCAGTGGTTGAACTTTCAACAACAATAGTTTCAGTAGAAGTTAAAGGACAATAAGTCGTGATAGCAGTGACAGTTTCTTCGGTAGTAATGGTAACAACAGTGACACCAGTAGTAATATGGCTAAGAGAACAGATATGGTTGGAACAATCAGTTGTAGTTATGACCGTAGTTGTATGGGCGGTGTGAGTAACATATGAAGTTGACAAATCTGTTTCTACCGATTCAAGTGAGTCAATGCTTGATTCAGAACCCGATGATACAGCTGATGATGTGTCCAAAGTGCTAGCTAAAGAACTTAATTCAGATGATTCGAGACTAGTAGTGTTGAATCCGGTAGAAGAGTATTCACTAACAGAACTCAATGAGATTTCACTAGACGTTGGATATTCGGACACGGTTGAGTTCAATGAAACGTAACCTGAAGAAGAAGGATATTCACTGGTGGTTGAGTTCAATGAAACATAACCAGAAGATGATGGGTATTCACTAGATGTTGGATATTCGGTGGTAGTTGAATTCAATGAAGCATAACCAGAAGATGATGGATATTCACTGGTGGTTGAGTTCAAGGAAGCATAACCAGAAGAAGAAGGATATTCACTAGAAATAGGGTATTCACTAGATGTAGGATATTCGGTGGTGGTTGAGTTCAAGGAAGCATAACCAGAAGATGATGGGGCTTCACTAGAAGATGGATACTCACTGGTGGTTGAGTTCAATGAAACGTAACCAGAAGATGATGGGACTTCACTGGAAGATGGATACTCACTGGAAGAAGGATATTCGGTGGTTGTCGAGTTCAATGAAGCATAACCAGAAGATGTTGGATACTCACTGGCGGTTGAGTTCAAGGAAGCATAGCCAGATGATGGGACTTCGCTGGAAGATGGGTATTCACTAGATGTTGGATATTCACTGGAAGATGGATATTCAGACACAGTTGAGTTCAATGTAACGTAACCAGACGAAGAAGGATATTCGGTGGTAGTCGAGTTCAATGAAGCATAACCAGAAGATGTTGGATACTCACTGGTGGTTGAGTTCAAGGAAGCATAACCAGAAGACGATGGGAATGTTGAATTTTCACTAGCAGTAACATACAACGTAGAGCTACTAAAGTCCGATAAATCCAGAGAAGATGAGTTAAATGGAACTTGTGAAGAAATAATTTCACTAGACTGTGGAACAATTTCACTTGATAAAACAGATGAAGAAAAGTTCGAAGCAGTGGTTGTGACAAAAGAAGTGGAAAATCCAGATTCTTCATCAGTAGTAGGAACTTGGGTAGATGAAGCATTGAAATTGCTAGTGAAAATACTTTCAATTGAAGATTCACTTTCAGTAGCAGAAACAAAAGTCGAATCAATACTGCTGGAGTTAAAAACGGAAAGGGTGCTTGTGCTGAATTCCGAAGCAAACGATGACAAATCAGTTGGGATATCTGTTCCAGGAATGGACGGAGTTGATTTGATGGTGGATGAATCACCGTTGGAGACGATAATGGTTTCAGTTTGAGTGATTGGAATGTAGGTCGTGAAGACTGTCTCAATGTGACTGATAGTAACAGTAGTAACATAAACACCAGTAGCAACAGTAGTTTTGTGACAATTATCATTTGAACAGTGGGTAGTGGTCAACACAGTAGTAGTTTCTGCAGTATAAGTGACATAACTGGTCGACAAGACATCGCTGGGACCACTTGCTTCAGAGGTGACCAAAGCGGAAGATTCAACAGAACCGGAAGCTGGTGTTTCTTCAGACGCAGATGAATTCAAAATAGTCGATGAGGTTTCATAGGTAATTGTTTCCGTAGTAGTTAATGGACCGAGAGTAGTGAAAGTTGATGTACTGGAACTCTCAGGACCAACAGTTACGGTAACAGTGACAATCACAACACCGGTTGGGATTTCTTTTGTCGTACATCCATCTTTACCACAAGATGTAGTTGTCACCGTGGTTGTCGAGTCAGCAGTTTTCGTAGTAACAGTAGTGGCCAACTCAGTTTGAACCGATGGTGCCTTAGTTTCTGTTTCCGATTCAGACAATTCTTGGGTAATTGTAGTTGTAAGAGGACCCAAACTTGTGGAGGTACTTTCAATTGTGTTTCCTCCAATGGTGACGGTAACAGTGATAATATTTACTCCCGTGGCAATTGATTCCGTTGTACAGCCATCAGCACCGCAAGAAGTTGTAACCACTGTAGTTGTAGATTGGGCAGTAGCAACAGTTGTAGTGAAACCAGAGCTTTCAGTACTAGCATTAGCATCAACAGAAGAAGAAGGTGTTGGAAGAGTAGTCACGATAGTTTCAATACTAGTTATTGGACCGTAAGTGGTGTACACTGTTCTAGTGTTAAGAACAGTAATAGTGACAACAACAATACCAGTTTTAACGGTGGATTCGGAACATTTACCATTTGCACAACTGGTGGTGACAATTTCAGTAGTTGGGTTTGTGTGGGTTGAATATGTGGTGACGAGTTCAGTACTGGAAACGTCAGTTTGTTGATCAGAAGGTGTTATGGTGACGGTTACAATATGACCATCGGAGTTGGTGGTGGAAGTAACCAAAGATGGTTGCTCCTCAACAGATGATGATGATGATAATTGTGGAGCAGAATTAGATGGTGTGATTGTGATAGTGACAACATGACCATTTGAGTTTGTGGTTTCAGTGGTAATAGCCGAAGATTCTGTTTCGTCTGATACAGCTTCAGAAGATGGGTATAATGTAACTGTGACGACGTTACCATTGGAGTTTGTGGAGGCTGAAGTGATCTCGGACACTCCAGAAGTAACCAAAGTTGAAATCTCAGACTCTTCAACGGATGAAAGGTATTCAGAAACAACAGTGGAGGATTCGAAATCCGAGGAAAACTCGTTGGAACTGAAGTATGTTACAACACTTGATTCAACTGAAGAAGCAAAGGAAGACTCACTCACCAAAGAACTGTTGAACAACACGGTGGATGAAAGTGCGACGGAACTATTGATATACAAGGATTCACTTGAAATAATAGAATTTGGAATTTCAGTAGTGATACTGGAAGTATTAACATAAGACGAAGATGGAGCAACGGTTGAAGTGTTGACGTATGAAATTGGAATATCACTTGAAATTACCAACGAAGTAGTACTATTAACGTAAGAACTAGTTGGAACTGATACGTCAAAAGTAGTACTGTTGACATAGGAAGTTAATTCCGATGAAATAGGAGCAGATGTGGTACTATTAACATAAACACTGGAAGATGGAGAAACAATAGCATCACTTGTAGTGTTCAAAAATAAACTGGAAGAAATGGCTTCACTAGAACTGATATTAAAATAAGAACTGGTTGGAACCGAGGTGCTAAGTTCCAAAGTGCTTGAAACGTTTCCATACAAACTGGAAGCAACAGTGGCATCAGTAGTAGAATTTTGAATCAAAGTACCAGATGTGGCATTTACAGTAACAAAAGTAGTACTGCTGTTGCTGTAGCTTGATGCGAAAGAAGGTTCACTAACAACAGTAATACTGGCAGACGAGTTATCAGACGAAATAGTAGTAGGATAAAGTGGTGGCAAGGTAAATGGAAGACTTGTGAGATCACCGTAAGTAATAGAAGTAACACTAGGAGTTTCCAACACCGTAGTGTTGGTCGAATTGTAGGCACTTCCAGAAACGGTCGATGTCAAGACACCCAAAGCAAGAACAGATTCGAGCTTCATTTTTTTTTTCTTTGCAGCAGTTGAGTAGTTTGGAAGAAAAAGAAAAAGGTAAGCAATTAAACAAACTTGGAAATATTAATGGGACCCCTCTGTGCATTTATATAGAAACCCCTCCGTTCTTCAAGTTAGCAGGTTCCGGAACATTATTCAGCAAGCATTAATTTGTTTTGCAAGGACCCAGAATTCATTAATTTACATTGATCACCGTAAATTAATTAATTAATCAATCAATCAATTATGTGTTGATACATTTTTTTTTTTGCAACAACACATGTTTCAAATGTGTAGTTAATAATAGATAAATAAATAAAAAACCAACATCAAGGACAAGAAAACAAAGTTCCGATTGGCAAACAATGGCACATGTTGATTTTCACTTTATTGTTCATGTTTCGCTTCAAGATTTGCTTGAGAAGATGATACCAGGTTTTGTTGATTTGTTTCAAGGAGAAAGAAAAAAAATAGATATCAACCATGAGGGTATAAAAATACCACGATCCAGTTTGTAATCCAGTCGACTTTCAGTGGGTGTCGCGACGTCCATAGTGGGGCAAAACCGTTTTTTTTTTTTAGTATTTTTTTTTTTTAGGACTGTAACAACATAAGATTAATATTGAAAATCTTCATCATCTTCATCATCATTATGGCGACATCCTGAAACTAGTTTAATGTGGACTAATTGGGAATTAAACGGAATCAACTGTCAGTTTGATGAGAAAATCGCCACTTGAAACAAACCAAACAAGAGAAAAGCAAAATAGATTCGCCAGTAAGAGACAAGAATTTTTGCAATCAAAACATGAGATCAACCATTTGTTTTTTTTTTCTTTTTTGCTATGGGTATCAAAATCATCAAGGGTGAACTCCTTGTGAAGGAATACGTGGTTTTATTCTTTAATTTGAGAGCTAAAAAACCACATCTCCGTTAGTAAAGAAAAAAAAAGAAAAAAGCAGCAACAGGATAAAACGGGGGTGGGTCTTAAATTTAGCAACAATGATTTCCAAGAAATTAAACTTCGACTATTGGTCAAGTTATGAACGATTGACCAATTAAAGAAAAAAAAAAATTGAAAGGTGAAACAAAGCTGGATGGAAATCACGGAAGTAAACAAACCAGAATGTGGTTTCTGCTTGGAAACCTTACTCCCTTATCTCTACATTTCGAAATGGGAAAGACCAAAAAGAAAACCTTCAATCTCATACAATATTTATTCAAGAGTGCCTATTCTCCATATTTCTAGACCTTTCACTTTAAACGTCCCGAATTTCGCCTCATGGTCGGATAAGTTCAATATTTCATTGCCAAAAGTATCACAACTATAGCTCACCCCTCTTAGTAACGACTTATCCACATACAAACCATTCTGTCCATTAGATGACCCTATAGATATAAAATCGTGGTTGGAATAGATGATATTATCGTTGATGCCTGTGTACATGAACGCTTTGAATCGTACATCACTCTTGACGTTCGTATCTGGAGCATGGTTGACTTTGGACGGATCGTATACTTCACACTTCCATAGAAAACATTCACCATTCCCATAATATCTCCTATGTTCCATTGGCTTCAAATTTTCATTTAGAAAAGCACCAAACTTGTTCTTGTTTTCGTCTTTGATAACTAGCACGTACGCCTGAGGTCTTTTGGTTTCTTGTGTATACCTTGATGACGAAATATCACCCACCACCATGCTTTTGACCACCGACTCGGCAAATCCGTGTTCTTTTCTCTTTTTCTTGAGTAGTTGGAGCTGATGTTCAGGATCGCAATTTCGATATAAAGTGTTTAAGGATATCCCATGTTGTTCTAATGAGTACACCAATTCCCAACTATCAAACAATTGCAACCTGGCAGGAATGAGGTTTCGAATATTGCTTGCCAATTCTGCATCTAGCAATCGATGATGTGTGGAATCTTTATAACCCAAAAGTAATAGCGGACTTAGTGGTGGCAACTTATTAAAACTTGATGAACTTGAAGTAGATGAATTTAGAGATCCCGACGAACTATTTCTGTATCCGTTACCCTTAAGACTTTTAAAGAATGATCCCTTTTTCTTTACTGGTTCTAGATTTTGCTTTTCGTTATTGCTAATTGAACTTGGTGATTCTTCTTTGCTGTTAACATCACGATCAGAACTAATCTCACGACTATTAACCTCACCGGTTCCCGATTGTTCGGTCGATCTTCTGAACAAAAAAGACATTGGTAGATTTTAGGGGTTGTTGTTGTTGTAGTTAGATAAGGCTAATCGAAAGCAAAAGAAATTTTTACTCGATTTGTCGTCCTTCTTCTTTTTTTTTTCCTTCTTCTTCTTTCTCCATCTTTTTTCTTGCCTTATTCTTTCTTTCGTTCATAACAGTTAGTTACACAAAATACAAAAGATATTTTATTTTATTCACTGACTATCAAATCTACACAAACTAGTTAGTAATTCGATCCCGATTTTGACACTGTCGACAAATCGGATGCCAGGGAATTTATCACCTAATTTTTGATCTAAACCCGCCATACCAGCACATCCCAATAACACACATTCAACGTCATTGTAGTCTTCGAAAATCAGTTTTGTAGTTTTGTAGATTTGGTTAAACTGTTCCGTATCGGCGAGATTGGTAACATTGACATTTAAACCTCTAGTTCTTTCAAACTTTTTCGAAGGGAACAGATCGCTTCCGATAAAATCCATGACAGCTTGGTCCAATACTGGTTCCCACTCACTAGTGCTTGTAAGAATGAACAGTTTTCGATTTACCAGCAACGCATAAATCAATGTTGCTTGCATTATACCCATCACTGGTTTATTAGTAAGCTTGCCAAGTGACTTAACTAAAGGATGATCTGAATAGCAGCACACTAGAAAGGCATCATAATCAGACACCAAGGAGGGAGATTGAACAAAATCATTTAGAACTGCCGTTTCAGAAGTCAACGAAGTGACAGGAGTGATCTCCAACGGTGAATCTGGGGGAGCCGTGTAAAAAGTCAATTTCACACTTTCAGGAGCAATAACCGTAGCCTCCAAGTTTTTCGTGACCTTATGTGAACTATTCGGATTAATCACAAGTATGTGTGAAGTCATTGCATTCAATAATCATAACCAACAAGAAGAAGAAGTAGTAGTTGCTGGATCAGGGAATAAATATATGTTTCACGAAAAAAAAAAAAAACGAAAAAAAAAAAAAAAATTAATTATTTCTGATAAGAACGGACGAACCCGAAATGGCATTTGAAGCAGAGATAGGTGCTAATAAGCACAAACTTATGTGGTCCAAATCGATTGCCTCGTTGGCAACTATATCCGAAGCCATTGTATTTAGAATATCCAAAGAAAGTCTATCAATTTCAGCCACCAATATTAGTAAAACTTCCCATGCCGAAATTGTCTTCAAAAAATCGTTTTTCAGCAACTATATTGTCGAGTTCAACAATATCCTACCTGAAGGTTATGAAAAGGGAGTGGTGGATACAGAACTGTCGTACTCATTTTTGGTTAATTCGCGTCATTTAGCCACGTTATTCAAAAGTTTAGACTCAAATAGTGTCAAGTACGTCTGTTTCAGGATCAACTGGTCCCAGAACTCCCCCATCAATCTGAGATATAAGTTATTTGTTGAAATCAAAACCAAGAAATTGATTGTCAAGAAATTCCAAACCAGTTACATCCCAGTGACCAAACAACCACTCAAAGTGGCAGCAACTTACAAAGACGCGTTATACTGTCAAGCCGAAGAAGATTTCTTTAACAAAAGCCGGATCCACCATATAATGATAGACCAGGTGATACCGAAACAGTTTCTTGAAATGGTTCCTGCTTCGGCAGAAGATTTTAAAATAGATATAAAGAATGAGAAAGTTCTGTTCTGCGGATACACCAAACAAGTCATAAAAGATAGAGACTATTTGAAACAGCCCATGGCAGTCACCGTGACCATTAGTCTTGACGAGTTAACGGATACCAACTTGATCCTGCTAAACCCAGAACACGAGCCGGCAAGAAAGGTGATAAATTTCGGGATGCGTGATTTCAAAAACTTCTTGAATTTGATAAGCTTTTTCACTGCGTCGTCATCGTATGCTGACCAATTTGATGAAGATTATGTCACGCTAGCCAACAACGATTACTTCCACATTTTTTTCCGAAACCCAGGAGACCCAATACTATTTGATTTACAGAGCAACCAACATGTGGATGTGCAATATGTTCAGATCACATCGGAAGATAAATCGGATTTGAATTCTAGAAATATCGATAGTGACTTGGTACGGAAAGAGCTTGTTATTGACGCTCCCGTGCCTCAGAAGTTTGGTAATCAACAGGTATCAGAGACACCTAGTAGTATTGCCAAACCGTCGTCGAGCACTTTTGTCAATACTACGTTTGGTAAACCTTCACTTAGGAAACCTGTTCCAATTGCTGACGTTTCCGAGCAAGATCAATTTGACGATGCTATAACCTACCGTCAAGATTCGCCGCCACCACCACCACCACCACCACGAGCAAACATACAGGACGCCGATACTGATTATAGTGACGACGACGATGATGATGATGATAACAACACCGAGCCGCCGGCAAAGAGAACCTTAATTCCAAACGAACTTGGACCTACACAATTGAGCAACAAAGCTAAATCTATTTTTTGAGTCGGCAATTATTAATTGTGTAGTTTTGTATGTAATTAATAAGGTTGCAATTGAACACAAAAGGAAAAAGAAGAAAAAAAAAACATTGAAACCGAATTCCAAATTTTAGTCCGAATTACGTAGCCATAAGGAAAAAAAATAAAATAAAATACCAGACCCTTACACAGCCATAATTCTTCATCTTCATCTACTTCTTTTTATTCTTCATTTCTTGCTACTATCGATAAATGACAATATCTTTTAATTATCAGAATAACGATATTGTATCATCACCCACGGTTATTGTGAGTGGTTCTACCAGTACCAGACTTCCTCGTGGAGTTATTTCGTTCTTCAACGACGACAACAAAGTGTTTCCACCGCAATATTTTGAAGTGAACAATGGTCAATTCAAAGCTATCCTTCACGTTGCCCCAAACGAACGCAATTTTTTCAAAGCCGAAGTTCTGGATAACGGATCTATCAATGCTTATGGGTTTGCCGAATACGGAGGGGGCCAGGCACATGTCATTGATTCAGGTGAATTAACTTTACAATTTATCCCATTACCTCAAAATAAACCAATCCATTTGTGTCTTATCAGGGGCAGGGATTCGCCAAACACTTATGATGTCCCTAGATACAGATTGAATAGAGGCGAAGCACCTACTTTAGAAAATGCCATCAAAAAATTGAAAGTTGCTGGTAGATTAATGCAAGCCTACACACAAGATGAGATGAGATCAGCTGGTTTTAGTAACCGGTCTTTCCAATTTGTCGAAGAAACCGTTCATGATCAAGGTATTTTCGGGTATAGCCAGGTACAGTCTCCAACCCCGCATCAAGAAGTGAAAATCCATGTCTTGACATCCACCAAGACTGTTGCCGAGTTGAGAAGCCCAGATTTAGCCCAACAGAACCCCAATGCTAAAGATTCTGGCGGTTTGTTCAGCCATGCCATAGATTTGGTTAGAAATACCCCAGAGATTTTCAACCAACGAAACGGCACCGCTGTCCAATGTGCATGTATTTACTTGGACTCCACGTGGGATCATAAATTGATATTGACACATGCTGCATTGGGAGGAGGTACCAATGATGTGAAGATGGCAATTTTTGGATCTCACGGGTTACATTCTTTCCCGCAAAATTTCCCCTTAGTTACTCCATCGTTCCTCGATGCTACCCACTTGACTACCAATGAAGTTGCCAACGATTGTAATCAGTGTGGTACAAGCTGGGAGTGCTTGAACATTTGTCTTGGAGCGTTTATGCATGAAATCGGTCATTCATTAGGATGTCCGCATCAAGTTGACGGGGTGATGTTGCGTGATTACATGTGGTTTAATAGATCGTTCATGACCAGGGAGAATGAGTGTTTGAGAACAAGAAGCCGAGGTGAGGTCATTGAAGCTAATGGTACCTGGTCAAAAGTATGTCATTGGAATAGATTGGACTTGATTAGATTTCTATTCCACGATTCGTTTTCTGTACCTATAGATCAATTTGGTAAAGTATATGCAACAACGAAACAACAGGACAATAGCTACGATGGCAACTCCGCCCCAAGTCTGTAC
Organism: Candida maltosa; assembly: GCA_030582995.1. Lineage (NCBI taxonomy): Eukaryota > Fungi > Ascomycota > Pichiomycetes > Serinales > Debaryomycetaceae > Candida > Candida maltosa. Next base: position 18,268 of record JAKTXQ010000066.1, read on the forward strand.
TCATTACCAATGAACGGTTCGCTTATTAAATCATCAGCTGGAGTTTATATGGTGGAAGTGATTACTGACGATCTTGCCAGGTACCATAAAGAGTTTCTTCCAAGAGAGTATGGCGGCCCGGGTCTTCAAACCGCTGTCACCATCGAGTTCAACGATTTGTACAATGGTTTGAAAAGCAAGAAAGGGGATGCAAAAGATAATTTCCGTGTCCGTGTTTTGTCCCTTGGAGGGGAGTTAAACATTGACAATTTCAAAGACCATTGCTCTCACCAGAATCAGGATGTCATTAAAAGTGATTTTGGATTGGGAAGAGGGACCTTGACCGGATTCAAAAGCGCAACTTTGGGTCGCGCAGACAATTTGAAAATGCAATATGTTGGATTTGATCTTAAATCCGTCTACAAGGTTAGAGTTTTCAGTGGTCTGGCTTTGGATGGTATCATATTTTACTATACATCTGGCGGTAGAGATCACAACAACTCCGCACCTCCTAAAATACCCAAGAGGGACTACTTATCTAAATTAGTCCGTGGAGTGCAGGACATGTATGTGTCAGATCGCCAAGAACCGGAAAAGGTTCCTGATAGACCTTCCAGTGGCGAAACTAGAGAAGCCGTTATTGGGAAAACTAGTGGTAAATATTCCGAATTCACGTTGAATCAAGGTGAATACATTACGTCCTTCAATTTTAGAGACGGAGCTTGGATGGACGCCATACAGTTTCAAACTAACCAAGGAAGGGTATCTCCAATGTATGGTAATGCCAATGGTGGACATGCATCTGTCTTGGAACCACCTACTAGTGACTTTGATATTGTCGGGATGTACTTTTATTTAAACAATTGGTTACGAGGCATTGGGATCATTTACACCTCAAAAAATTAGATCGTCGTCGTCGTCGTCGTCGTCGTCGTTGTTGTCATCATTACCCATAAAATTTTCATTTGTATCGTCATCAATCTGTCTTTCTAGTACTTTGTCTCTCGCTTGGTTGTATTCAATAGGAAATTTTTGTACGACTCCTAAATTGTGTCGATTTTTTAGAAATGGTATAGAAGATTTGTTTTTAGATCCGTTTTTCAACTTTGCAATTCTAGATTCTATAGTTGTAATATCATTTTTCATCCTCGATACCCGACACTCTTTCGATTCTCCCCTTGTGCCGAAATTTTTATCGTAAAGTTCTTGTAGGTTCTTCAACTTGGAAACAAGTAACTCTCGTTTGTCAATCAACTTTTTATTCTCATTATTCAAACTTCCACTCATTTGGGCCTGAAGTACCAAGGACTTGTCGATGTCAACGGAATCCAATGCATGAGAAAGCGTATCGGAGAAATATTTGGCATGATCAACCATGCTTCCGGATCCAGGGAGATGGGGGTTAGGCATATTATCATGGCTAAGGATTTGACTTAAATCTTCGTCGTCACTCAAAATGTAATCATCTTCAGACAGCGACGCTTCTTCATTAGGGATGTGAGTAAGGGATTCGACAGAATGTTCTGGGGATAACGATCCAGTATCCTGATTTGGATAGGAAACTTGTTCAAGATCTGTCATAGGGTGGTACTTCTAAATCAAAATCTGTAGATAGATTTTTTTTTTCCCTCCTAGATCACTAAGTAAGAAAAAAAAAATAATATTCTTAAAAAAAAAAAAATCAAAAAAAATCGGACAAGGTAACCACAGAACAGCCCCTTCTTCAACTTTGACCTACATGTCATCTTTCCAATTGCAAAATTCAGAGGTGTTGGCACGTCTCAAACCGTTTGGGATACTGTTTGAAAAATCATTGAATGATTTGATCAAAGGGATTCGAGCCCATTCAAAAGAGTCACCGGAAAGCTTGGCCAATTTTTTAGATGTGGCCATCCAAGAGTGTCGAAATGAATTGAACACCACCGATTTGGAAACAAAAGCCATGGCCATTCTCAAGTTGGCGTATTTGGAGATGTACGGATTTGACATGTCATGGTGTAATTTTCAAATTCTTGAAGTTATGTCGTCGAGCAAATTCCAACAGAAAAGAGTTGGGTACTTGGCTGCCATTCAGTCGTTTAAAAATGAACAAAACCTACTTATCTTGGCCACCAACCAATTCAAAAAAGACCTTAATTCGCATAATCACGTTGACATTGGGTTGGCTTTAAGTGGAATAGCCACCATCGTTACCCCTAGTTTGGCTAAAGATATCAATGACGATGTGTTGATGAAGTTGAACCATTCCAAGCCTTACATTAGGAAAAAGGCAATTTTGGCAATGTATAAAATATTTTTACAGTATCCGGAAAGTTTGAGAGTGAATTTTAATAGAGTGATTGAAAAGTTGGACGATTCGGATATCGCAGTGGTTAGCGCCACGGTGAATGTGATTTGTGAAATATCAAAGAAAAACCCTAACATCTTCATCAATTACTTACCGAAATTCTTTTCCATTCTTGAAGATACGAAAAATAACTGGTTAATTATTAGAATCTTGAAACTTTTCCAGAGTTTATCTAAAGTTGAGCCAAGAATGAAGAAAAAGATTCTTCCTACAATTATCGATTTGATGTTAAGAACCCAGGCGTCGTCGTTGATATACGAATGTATCAATTGTATTGTCAACGGGGCCATGCTTTCTAGCGAATCTACCAAAGATAAGGAAACAGCCAAAATCTGTATAAACCAATTAATGAATTTTTTCAAAACCAGGGATTCCAACTTGAAATTTGTCGGGTTGATCGCATTAATCAATATTTTGAAGATATTCCCAGTTTTCATGAACAGTATCGAAGGGGTTTCGGTAGTCATCATGGATTGTTTGAACGATCCGGATTTGATTATTAAGCGCAAGGCGTTAGAAGTCTCCAATTATCTTGTTAATGAAGATAACATCGCTGAGGTTGTCAAGATTATGCTCATGCAACTAGTCCCTGATGAAAATACGATTGATGATTCGTTGAAATTGGAAATCACGATGAAAATCCTTCAAATTGCATCAAAAGATAATTATGCCAACATTCCAAACTTCAAATGGTATATTGCCGTTTTGAAAGATGTGATCAACTTGACATTATTACCAATTGCCGCATCTCCAAATTCAACTACTGTTTCACCGTACGTTGCTGATGAAATTGCCAGTGGCATTGGACAAGAGTTTAAAAATTTGGCAACCAAAGTTCCGTCGATCAGAGCAACGTTATTAAAAGAGGTTGTTTTCAATTTGGTTCAGGATGTAAGAATATTTGATTTATCTTCGTTGATTCTTCGTGATATTTATTGGATACTTGGCGAATACATTGACGAATTACGCAGCGAAGCCGATGATGATGATGACGACGATGAAGACGACGAAGGAGGTATGGTTTCAGATTTGGATGGGAAAATTCAAATATTTAACGTTTTGGTCAACCATAGAATTGATGAACGTTTAGGAGCTACTGTTCAACCACATTTTCCTATATCAACCAAACTTGTTCATCTACCATTTGAACCAGTGATAGCGGTTTTAGTACAAGCATTAGTCAAATTGTACAGTGCGATTGTGACTGACTATATCAAATACTTTTCCATGGACGGGAAACTTCCAACTGTAAAGTACAATGAATTATGTTACCATTTGTATCGGTTGACGAATTTTTTAACCAACTGGGAGAATCATCCAAATTATGAAATTCAAGAAAGAGCATTATCTTGGTTAGAGTTTTTGAAATTAGCATTGGAGGCCATGACGGATGATAATTTTGACGAAATCGAGAAATTGGAGAAGAAAGATTTGGAATATTATAAGAGTTTGAAACCCGTTAAGGTGACTAATGATGATGATGAATCATCTTCGTCAGATTCAGATTCAGGGTTAGATTCTGTATCTGATTCAGATGACGATGAAGATGGTCTGGAACATGATTCCGGAAACGATGAGTATGAAAACTTGGAATCTGAAGACGAAAAAACTGCACCAAATATCCCTGTGTATGAAGACAACCCATTTGCGGCAAACGAAAAAGATTCGAAAGTTACAGAATATGAAAACGATGATGGTTTGAAGAAGTTACCATTCTTACTTGAACAGATTTTACCATCATTTTTTAAGGCATATCCACTTAATCCAGTAGCTAAAAATGCTCAACAACATATTACCGCTCCTGATGATTTGGATTTGCAAACAGAAATACAGTCACCAGAATTCAAATTGCAAACAAATTTGGATGATGATGATGTATCTGACACTTATGATTTGTTTTTATCTGAAGTGGAAGATGTACAACCGCTAATCCAATTATCAAGTGATGAACCAAAGGAATCCAAGAAAGCTAGATTGGATAGAATCAAGGATGATCCGTATTATATTGAAGATGCAACTGCCTTGAAGAAGAAATCCAAATCAAAAAAGAAAGGGTCTGAAAGTGTATCCCCAGATACTCAAAGTGACATTACTTCTGCGGCAACATCGGTTAATGAGACTAAAAAGAAATTGAAAAAACCTTCAAAATTGAAGAAGGAAAAAGTTCTTATTTTGAATGAAGAAACAGTTGCAGGCAGTAATGAATCAACCAAAAAGAAGAAAAGTGTTGCCAGTACTGCTGCCAAAAAGAAGAATGTATTGAAAATCGATTCATCGAATCTAGACAACTTCGATTTGAATGCAACCAATTCGGAAACCCCTGACCATAAAGACAACGAATATGAAATTGATTTGGAGTCTCTTCGGGAGAGATTAAACAAAGCTTCCATAGAAGAAGCTGAACAAAAGACAAAGAAGAAGAAGAAGAAATCTACCAAAAAAACAGACGACACTTCCGAAGCCAAACCAAAGAAAACTAAAAAGAAAAAAGCCGTCATTTTAGAATAGGTTAATTAGCATCCATACATAATAATAATAAATAACTCTAAACATTGTGCATTATTGAGGGGTGATAGAAGTAAATAAACTAAAAAAAAAAAGTCAGTCTCTATTTAGTTCCATTTAATGGGGTACGTTCGCTAACTGTTTCTGCATCAGAGTCAAATGATTCGTTAGCACTGGCATATGGGTTTTGTCCTGCTTTCGCAATTGGGGATTTGGAGTATCCAATTTTTTTCAAAGTATTAATCATATCTTCTCTGACTTTGTTGCTAAGATTAGAGACATCTTCATTTGTTTCTAAATTAGCAGTTGAAACCGGTGGTAAAACTTCAATTTGTATTTCACCGGTGTTGAAGAATTTTCTTTTTGAGTTGAAAATCGATGAAGTGTTTGACACAACAACAGGGATGATAGGAATACCAGCTTGTCTGGCTAAATGGAATGCCCCCTTTTTGAATGGCAACATATCCAAATTTTCGGTTCCTGATCTTGTACCTTCAGGGAAAATAAACAATGCTCTACCTTTATCTTTTAAAGAAATTAAGGCACTATCCAAAACCTTTCTAGCTGCTGCACTCTTGCTTCTATCCAAAAAGAAAGTTCCAGACAAGACCATGAACCAACCTAAGAATGGGACGTATTTCAATGATTTCTTACTGGTGACAGTATATCCCGGTTGGAAAATTTGACCTAATACGAAGATATCCAAAGCCGATTGATGGTTTGAAATGACAATGGCTGGAAGGTCTTTTAAATATTGTTCATTTTTAATGGTGATTTTCAAACCCAATAATAAGTTGAAGGAATAATAGAAAGCTCTGGCAACTGTGTATTGAGCGTACTCTGCTTTATTTATAAGTCGTAATAATATAGATGCAATCACACCATATAAGGCACACCCGGCGATGACTGTACCGAAAATCACTGATTTGAGGTAGAATTTGAGTTTGCCAAGTATTGAAGTTTTGACAGCCATGATACGAATGATTTGATTGATAGATGTTGATTTACAAAAAAAATTTTTTTTTTTCTTTTGTTTCCCGAGGAGGTATTATTTGTATTATCTTTTGCTTAACCAGCCCAACAAAAAATTTGGGTAGAATAATTTTCAAAAAAGAATACGGCGCGCGCACAGGTTTAATTAATTATTACTGTTTTTGGAATAACACACACACACATATACACACATTTATTAACACACACACACACGAACAATAAACACACACATTCAAGTAAGTAAACGCAAGACAGTTTGTACACAACGTGGTCTTCTCAATTAATACAATTTATGATAATCTAATTTTGTACAAAAATTATTATATTAACAATAGAAAAGTCCTCTCTTTCTTTTTTTTTGCAACTATCTGGTTTCAAAAGCAAGAACAATATCTTGGGCGATTTTAACAGAAGACTGTGGGTTGGTACCGGTAACGACTCTTCCATCAGTCACGGTAAACACGTCCCAAGGTCCTTCTGGTTCAACATATGTCGCACCTTGTCTATTAGCAACTTGTCGAACAGACAATAAACCATTATTCTCTCTTGTTTCATACACTCCTAATATTTTCTCACCACCATCCGTAAACCCCGTGATTTTCTTTCCTTTAATCAATGGTTCACCAGTTTTCAAGCCTTTTACGTTCTCAAATATAATTGCACCACGACAAACCGCGCCTACTACGCCACCTCTACCATAAACAGACGCGATAATACTTTGGAGTCCTTTGGCATGTGGATAGTCAAATAATGTTCCATGACCGGCACTAGCGAAAAAAATATCGTAATCGTCCGGATTAAGATCTGATGCTTTCTTGATGTTTCTCAATGCAATATTGTATGCTGAATTTGGGTTTTCAAAAATCTGTCTGTTTTCGAAATTGAAAAATTGTGGATCAAGACTATGAGCGTCATAGGCAAATGTACCAGTTTCAGAAGAAAACTGGACCTCGTATCCCTGTTTGCGGAAAACTTCAAATGGGAGTAAAGCTTCTGTTGCTACGACCCCGGTTCTACTACCATCTGGGTAAAAAATCGCGTCTGATGACGTTACCGCTAATAAAACCTTAACCATAATTATTGAAAGTAGAATAAAAAAATAAAGAACAAAAGCCAATTGCTAATATATATTATCAATTGAATCTAAAGAGATAAACAATTACAAAATAAAAGAACAGTTGAATTTTTTTTTTTTTTCACTTGGAGATCTCCTTTTTTTTTTTTTGATGATATTGTGTATAGAAAACGGAAAATCAGGAAGAACCTAATTGCGTCATTTGCTTTCAAAAGCAGTCACAACATCTTCAGCTATTTTAACGGCAGATTGAGGGTTGACACCAGTGACAATTCTGCTATCAGTTACAGTGAATGCATCCCAAGGACCAGCTGGTGAGACGTACGTGGCACCTTCTTTATCAGCCACCTGTTTGATAGTGAGTAAATGATCTTTTTCCATGATGCTTGCAACCCCTAAAATTTCTTCCCCAACTTCAGTAAACCCAGTGATCTTCTTACCTTTGATTAATGGTTCACCAGTTTTGATATCAAGCAAGTCTTTGAAAATAATTGGACCATGACAAACAGCACTAACAACACCGCCGTTGTTATAAATTTGAGCTAAACTGTTTTGTAAATGTTTAGATGTAGGATAATCGAAATAAGTCCCATGTCCGGCACTTGCAAAGAAAATATCATAATCTGCTGGATCAATTTCAGAACTTTTTTTAATATTTTTCAAGGCTTTGTTGTATTCGGAGTTTGGATCATCGAACGCCTTTTTGTTTTCCCCATTCAAAAAATCAGGTAAAAGACTATAATCATCATAACCAAAAGAACCGGTGTCAGATACAAACTGGACATCGTAACCTTTCTTCTTGAAAATTTCAAAAGGGGCTATAGCTTCAATAGCAAAGACCCCTGTTTTTTTTCCATCAGGGTAGAAAGCTGGATGAGCTGAAGTGAGTGCAAGTAATACCTTAACCATTGTTAGTGATATCTACAAAAAAATAAATCAACTGAAATTCAGATGGCAAACTTGTGGTATATATATAGTAATTTCAAGTGAAAGCAAACAATATCCATTTTGGGTAGGTTGATGCGGATTACTAAGTATATGCAAAGGGTGCTGTCATTTTTCCGGTAGAAGAAGAATGTTTTTATTTTGTACACCCAAACAATTATTTCAACGAAAATCATTTATTGCTACGTAAAACATTACCCTTCAAAAGCGTCAATAGCCAACTCGGCGGTTCTTACAGCCGATTGTGGATTAACTCCGGTAACGATTTTCCCATCAGCAATGGCGAAATTAGCCCAAGGACCTTCTGGTTCAATATAAGTAGCACCTTCCTTTTCAGCAACTTCTTTAATGGTCAACAAATGCTCCTTTTTCATAATATCCATGACCCCTAAATTATCTTCACCAACATCTGTGAATCCAGTGATTTTTTTACCTTTGATCAATGGTTCTTTAGTTTTCGGATCAATCAAGTTTTCAAAAATGGCAGGACCGTGACAAACAGCACTAACAACACCACCTTTGTCATAAGTTGTAGCAGCAATGTCTTGTAAATTTTTCGCCTTTGGGTAGTCGAATAAAGTACCGTGACCAGCACTAGCAAAGAAAATATCATAATCTTGTGGGTTAAGCTCAGAAGCTTTCTTGATGTTTTTCAAAGCAACATTGTATTCGGATTTTGGATCTTCCCAGATTTTTCTATCTTCCCCATTCAAGAAATCGTCACCGGTACTATGTTCATCGTAACCATAAGTACCTGTTTCGGAAGCAAATTGAACTTCGTAACCTTTCTTTCTGAATACTTCGAATGGGTGCAATGCTTCAACAACGAAAATACCCGTGCGCTTACCATCAGCGTAGAAAACTGGGTTGGCGGATGTGACTGCAAGTAAAACTTTGACCATGGTTAATTATATGATTAACAGAGAAAAGTGATCTATAAAATATTGGAGAAAGTATCCCACATCCTTTGCTTTATATAGTTTTTTTAAGAAAATCCCTTTAAAATTGCTACTCAAGGGATGGCGGAGTGTTCGCGAGAAAAAAATAAAAGTAGAACTACGCCCAATGGAAACTTCAAGAAACCGAAGAAAAAAAAAAGGCACCACAAAAATTACACGGAGAATTTCTTGATTGAGAAAACTCCGAGATGTGCAACAAATATGATTTGATACTAGAAATCAATTTTCAAAAGACATATTAATAAGCGAAGGATTTAGGTCAATAAAAGTGACTAAGCATGGGGTAATTCTTAAAAACAAAAAAAAAGAAACGGTAAAACATATTCCGAAGGATTATTTTTGTGGATACTTTAAATGTTCACCATTAATGCACATGATAACGGAAAATCAGAGAAGTACTATTTATTGCAAAAAAAGAAAGACGAACCAATGCTAATGTATTAAATGCTGATTATTTATAGATAAACTTGAAACGAAAGGAAAGGAAAATAAAAAATAGTTACTCCTCGGTTGAATCTTGCCCCAAGTCACCTATTCAATTGTCCAAGACCTAAAAATACATTTAAAGAACTGCAAAGATTATAGAAAGTTAATAAAAAAAATAAAGAACCCTAATGAATAATCTTAATAAACTAACCTATTCGTTTCTAATTTATCAATAATCACCACTCATCCCCACCGTATAGATGAAAACAACCAAAAGCATTCTAAGTGCTGGAAGCTGATGGGGCGGCTTCTATTTCTTTCAGTTTTTTATCGGATGAATAATAATGATTTACCCATCTGAATCCTTGAGCCAATTGAGCAATTTCATTAACAAAGTGACATCCAAACAATAAATAATTCTTAGGAGTAACAGCCATGGAATATCTCATAAACACCAAGGAATAAGCAATCAATGACCCTGTCATTGGTCCACTGATCAAATCTGGATCTTTTTTCAAATCTAATATAGCAGCTATAGGGATACCAAAGTTCGATACTGGACCCCAAAAATGACTTGTGCACATGTATCTAAGGGATTGTTTTGAGAACAAAAAGTCAGTGAATTTCTTAAACGACGACATGACTGATGGATGTAATTGGACTATGATAATGATATATAGAAAAAAAGCTTTCTGTTTAAAGATTGAAGAAAAGCAAAAAAAAAAAAAAAAATTATACCGGTCGTTAAAGATCCATTCAAGAAAGAATGAAAAAAAAAAAAAATTTTTGTGAACACTGGAAACTTGTTTGCGGGTTGACCAAAAATTTTTTTTGCCTGTCTCGGTGGTTTCCCCCCACTTCAGCTCCAAGCCGATATGATTTTCTTCACACGACCCAAACTTTTTTTTTTTAGCGGGACCCCGACCGACCCACCACAAAAAAATTATTCAGCCAATAATGTAAAGTACATATGAAAAATCAATTCTATATTAAAACTCTACCTAACCGTTAAATATATATATACTTGTTTATTATTAGTTCCGTCTTATTTTTGTTTTTCAGTGTTTTGTTGTGTTGCTGGATCGTAGTAATTTGCAAATGACGATGATTCATAATTTGCCATTTGTTGTGGAAACATATAACTAAGATTTGAATTTTGTTGTTGTTGTTGTGCCGCCAGTTGTGTAATTGGATCAATTGTTTGTGGTTCTTTTGAACTAGCGGATGCATCATTCCAACCAGGGTTACATTCATTCACTCCGAAATTACTAGATACCGGCTTCATTGTTGATGGTGGAGGTGTGTTTGTTGATGATGCACTCGAAGACGCGTTTGTAGCCCCAGCAAATTGTTTAGTTGCTCCTTTATTCCCATCGGAAACTTGACCCAAATAGTATGGTAAATTTTCTGGAACAGACAACCAGAATGGATCATTCAAATGGAATCCATTCAAGTATTCAAATTGTGATGGATCACCAAATGGATTGATATTCAACAAGTACGATAAATTACCTCTTGCAGTAGTGATTGGGAAATCATTAGGAATAGTTTCGGGAAGCGACTCTTCAGTTCCTGATCTCCCCATCTCTCCTGAACCGACAGTCTCTTGTTTTTCGTAAATCAATTTAATCAAGTTTAATACCCTATTGATCAAGTAAACCATATTTGAAGACCACATTCTGGAAGTGGTGATGAATTTTGTCGACATTCGAGATTCAAAATCTAACAAGAATCGTAAATTAGTTTCCACCATCTTCAAAAATGTATTGTTAAGCATACTTGTTTTATCGTTTTCAACAAAACTTTTGGATTTAGTATGTAGGAAAGTAAAAATAACAATTACCCCTTGACATAATAACGAATTCAAAAATGGATGATACGTCTTGATAAGTTTACCAAACTTGACTGGACCATAATTAGCAGACACGGAAGGAAACAAAACTTGATCATTCTTATTTTTATCATCTTCAGAGGAAGAACTATTATTCGGTAAATTCTGTTCCAAATATTGTCTCAAAAATATTTCCACAAACGCATTTATCGATTGCAAAAAATGGTTAACGTACTTGATTTGAATTTCTAAAATCTTATCGTATCCATCTTTATTTTCAAATTTCTGAATAAATGGTTCAAACAACTTCCCTTTGTTAATGGAAAGAACAATAATATCCGACAAAATATCCAATTGATTAAAAGACAAAGGGCGATTGGTGAAATCATCATGACACAAAAGCTCCATAATATTTGGACTAGCGGAAGATGAAGAAAATTCCGGCGCCGAACCTGAAGCAGGATTATCCAAGTGATGGAATGCTTTATCCAAGATACTAAGCTCACGGTTGAAACTATCTTCCAACTCCATCAACTTATCGAAATCAATGTTGATCATGTAATTCTCAATAAGCATCAAGTTGGACAATCTGAGAAGTTCACTTGAACCAATTTTAAGCAACACATCAATTTTTTTGTCAGGAACACTATCACCCGCTTCACCGTTAGCTCGGTTCATCTCGACATGAACAGATATAGGGTTTGGTCTACCGAAAATTGAACAAATAACTGAAGTATGATATTTCAAAGCAAACCAGAGACGATACCTTGCTACATTCAACTCTTCATTCTGGGATTTATCATCGTCTTCCCCCAGAAGCAGTGATTGATCCTTCTTGTCACTACTGACATCAGAATCTTCAGCAGCACCGCTAGCAAGAGTATTGATTTTCAGATTTTGGTTGGCATCTGGTAAACCATATTGACCCATAATATGCAAACCAATGGAATAAGAAATAGAACATGCATGGAACATGGTTGACCAACACTCCTCGTATTTTTGTTCCAAAAATAACCATTCAGTTGACAAGATGTAAGCTTGGATGGTTTGTAGTGACTCATTGACCAAGTTAGTTTTCAACCTTTCAAAGCTTTTGTAAAGCACTTGTCTAGTTAAATACTTTCTGTATTTGGTGCAAGTATTGACTGACCCCACCAGTAGCAAATTCAAATCAACAAAGTCTTTCGGACTTAATCTTTGAATGGAAATACACAAAATCATGTATAGCAACAACATATCATCATCATTATCCCAATCACGATCGCTGATAGATTCATAATGATTTAAAAATTCAAAAACATGAGAACTGGAAATAAATGTTCTGTAGTATGGACTGCCTTGGAAAAAGTTCTTAACAAGTTTGGTAATGGCTTGCATATTTAATCTGAAAACATCGTGAAAAGTATCTGAATCGGTACTGATATCAGGATCGTAATATTTCAACAAATAAGAAGGTAAGATTGGTAGCTTTTTCTTTTTCAAGCTTTTCTCAACTTGAATATTGGTTTTCAAAGATTCTTGATCGTTATAATTATCAATATCTCTTTCCCAATCGTTTGAGTGATGTTGATGTTGCTGAGAACCAGGGGTTTTTACCGATGACTGTTGCTGAGCTTGTGATGGTGGATTATCATAGAAACTTTTCAGTCTATTACTTCTTTTTGCACGATGAAGCTTCCTTGTTTGTTGTGAAGCCTTTTGTTCTCTTGATAACGGATGCAATTGAGAAGTAAATTGTTGTCCAGTTTCATCACTACTACTAGTACTTCCAATGGACGTACTGGAACCTTCTTTAGCAATATTACTATTTTCATCGTCAGTTATAGCATTAGTGGAATACATCCCTTGGTTGGCACTAGCTGAATCTTTAGGGAAACTTGATTTGGAGTGACCGAAAAATCCGACCTTCTCCTTTTTATTAGGCAAGTCATCGGAGTAGGAATCAGAAGTTCGTTCTCTTTTCCCTCCACTAATACCTCCTTGTTCGGGTGATATATGGAGTAGCTTCTGGAGTAATTCTTCTAATCGATGATTCAATGATCTATTTTCTTCCAATAACTGTGAGTTAGCAGCCCTCATCATATCGAAATTTTCCTTCAACACGGCATAATTATCTTCATCATGTGGTCTATTAAATCTTTGTGGAGCAAATCTTAGCGGTGGTAAGGAAGAATCGGACGATGAATTAGTCCTTGGTATTTTCGGAGGGACGTTGGTGTCACATATTTTTTCAGGAGAATCACCACTACTTTCACAACTCGAAGGTAGTGAATCGGTATTTTCTGAAGATTTACTAGGAATTGAGGATAAAACAGATCCACGACCACTGTTTGAAGTACTGGAATCTTCAGTTTTCAATGGTTTATCTGGATTCAAATTCGGTACATCTTGTGGTTCGGTTTTAAATTCATCTTCTAAAATTTTTATATTTCTAAACGTAGGAGGAAATTCACAAATAAGTTGCCTTTTGGTGCATTGATCACACGGCTTCTTCTTGTTACATTTGATTTTCCTTCTCCTACATGAAATACATGATATAGGAAGCACTTCAACGCTCATTTTAAGCTAGAATTAAATGTTAGTATACATATATTGATAAACAACGTCTCTCTTTGTCTTTCAAAAGAAAAACAACAACCCTTAATGAACCCCCAAAAAAAAAAAAAACTCCAATAAATTCCAAACACATAAAAGAAATACAATAAATCAAGTTCAGATAAACTAAACCACTTTTTAGGTTGACATATTTAAAAAAGAAATAATCGCTTTTCTTAAAAAAAATAAAAAAATAAAGTGTTGAGTTCGTATAGTTGTAAAAAAGAAGGAAAGGAAAAAAAATAAATTCTATTGTTAAAATTTTTTTTTTTTGGTTTGGTAGTAAATTTGCCTTTTATTGAAACATTGTCTCACATGGACGAAGAAGAAATCATCGTCCAGATTGTAAAGAATCTTATTGGAGTGTGTGAAAGAAAAAAAAAAGATGAATCTTGCTGTCCGGTTGAAACGGAGTTCCAGGATGGAATACTTCAATTGGGAAGGAAAGGCCGTTTCAATATTTTTTTATTTTTAATTTCTCAGGTTCATTAGGTAAAAATGACAAAAACAAAAGTGGTAACACATACTTAATTTGGGTAAACAGTTCCGTCGTGAAATTTATTAATAGTTGATAGTCGGAATAAAACGTTGAGCGGTGGAAAAAAAATAAAAAATAATAATGTGGCTAATGTAAAAAAAAATAAAAAAAATAATGATAAGTTGAATCTGAAAATTTTTCGTTCTTCTTCTTTTTTTTTTTTGGGAAAATGAACTCCACGACGGGATTCAGGTCCATTTATAAATGATTGATTTTTTTTTAACCAAATTGTCTCACCTCACTTGCAGGATACTTTTATTGCGATAGTTAGTTAGATGAGTAAAGAATTTTGTGTGATCAATGTACAATTTCTTACTTTTGGAACAAATAAAAAAAAAAGGAGAAAGGGAGGAGGTAAAAAAAAAGTAACAACAAACGAAGTGTTTTCATTTTTTTGTGGCTATTAATGTCTCAGATTTGGTAAAAGTTGCTTATTTGCTAGTGATACACATCGTTTATAACCATTTAGTCTTTAGTGGAAGAAAAAGAAACGACTTGAAAAAAAGAAGAAAATTTACATTAAAAAAAAAAAAGTGAGACACTAAATATGGTTATGTGCAGTATTGCATTTAATTCCGGAAACAACATATAAGCCTGGTCAGGAGAAGACACGAAAGAAGAAGAATATCATCGTGGCGATGTGAGATATCAAAAACAGTAGATGTAAAAAAATTGCTTTATTTTTAGATTTGGCTGCAATTATTATTTAATTATGCAACCTCAACTTTGTATTGAGGCGAATGAAATATAATAAAAAAAAAACGGAAAATAAGAAAAAAGAAAAAAAAAATAGAACTTTTCGGAAAAAAGACACGCAATTTTAATTAATAATTTCTACATATATCTGAGACATTGCACAAATTACCGAGTTCCTCTGTTGTTTAATAAATATACCCACGGTCCAGTAAAAAGATTTGATCCCCCTAATTCCATTCTATGATACTATACCATGTGGCCAATTAACATGGTAATGCAAAATGTTTCATTTTTCTCTCTCTTGGTGTCAAAAAAAAAAAAAAGTGACACAATCGTATTGGTCAGAATATTCCGTTTACTTTTTCATATGTTTGCCCCCATAATTAAAAACTATCTTTCTAGAAATGTAATTTTGGGGGATTCTTAAACACTGTGAAACATACTTCGTGGACAAAGCATAGTGTATGACGGACCTTAAGATTACGTATGTAAACTTTTTTTGTGTTCGTGTTGCTGTTTCGGATGTGTTCCGGAAGCTAAAAAACGTAAACAACTAAATTTTTTTTTTTTAACTTTACATCCTCCCGAGCATGCACGATGACCACAAAAACCTGGCGTGGGATTACCATACTCTTCGATGAAAATCACAAGGCTAACCATTTAAAAAATGGTCATCTTTCACTTTTTTTTTCTGTTGAATTCTTCCGAGAGCAAATGTATCCCGGTTAAATTAGTATTGCTACAATTTTCTGAAGGCGGGCTCTTTCTGACTCTGCCTTTTTGATCCCGTGATGATGTCACGCCGCGGATCCGGCTCATAATCAATCAGCTCAGGTGTAATAAGTGACGAATTACCACATACAGGTTCAGGATGTTTCAATAGATACAAGTTCACGTGACACAGCAAGTCACGTGACATGGTCACGTTATTTATTATATGTAGAAGAAATAACTTCGATAAATATTTACCAAACCTTCTACATCAACAGATTCTCTGCTTAGATATATATATTCGAAACTCTAGAAAATAAACAAATAAAGCCGATTCAAAATTTAAACTCGTCACTCTCGACGTCAGTGTTTTTAGAGTCAGCGTAATCAGGAGATATTGCAAAACCAGATGCCTTCTTCGATTCAGTGTGAACAGGGTATGGTGTAGTATCAGAAATTTTTTCATGGTTAAAATTAAATCCATCCGTTGCAAGTTCGTCATCAGCAGCACCATCATAGTAGTAATCACCATCATAATCACCATCTTCATCATACTCATCATCATCATACTCATACTCATCTTCACTGACCATTGGCGTAACCACAGTTGTTTGTTCAGCCGTGACGATAGCTCTAACTTTAGCAGGCAAAATATCAGGACGATAGAATCGAAGATCAGCACGTCCAACAATAAACATAACATTGATAATCACTTCAAATACACCCCATCCGAAATACATGGCTACCGGCTCTGATGCGGGACCACTTTTGAAATTGGTCCTACTTTGGAACACCACAATGCTTCTAAGAAGCGAGGACAAAAGTAACAAAATTGTTGAAACGATAATCATCATCAACGATACATTATGCTTCAAGTCACCTCTTTCGTTGGATAACCCTTTAACCATTTTATAATGGTGATGTGTGGCAGCAATCACACGGATAGCATGTCGATGGTTGGAGTTTCGTTTCATGAACGATTCCTCAGCCTCCTGAGCAGCACCTTTCTTGACAAAATAAAATGGAGAAAAACTCTCAATCCACCATGGTTGGTACGTGTATAGCTTCTCATCCTTCGTCGTCGGGAGCCATAAACTCAACCCAATCAACGCAACTGCCGTCAATGTGTAAACAATAACCATGACAGAGATCCACTTGTTCAAATTAATGTACAACAAAAGTCTTTTTGTACTGAGAAAGTACAAGAATGGTATGGCAGACCCCAATGCAGCAACCGCGATAAGGATTCCAACGAGGGCATACAAAGACATCATGACAATCCAGAATAGTTTTCGGGATCCGCCAACAGGATGTCTCCATGTGAATAATCTTTGGGCTAATATCAAGTTTGTCGAAATAAGCAAAATAG
>JAKTXQ010000067.1:0-44963 GCA_030582995.1 Candida maltosa
CCTATTAGTAAAGCCCAAGCAAACCAAAGAAGTGGTAGAGCTGGTAGAACGGGTCCAGGGAAATGTTATCGATTGTATACCGAACATGCTTATGAAAAAGAAATGATTCCAAATACAATCCCAGAAATCCAAAGACAAAATTTATCTCATACCATTTTGATGTTGAAAGCTATGGGAATCCAAGATTTAATTAATTTTGAGTTTATGGATCCACCATCGACAACCACCTTGTTGAATGCATTGGAGGATTTATATATACTTGACGCTTTGGATAATGAAGGTAACTTAACCCCACTTGGTAGGAAAATGGCTGATTTCCCTATGGAACCTGCATTGGCCAAAACATTAATCAAGTCGGTTGAATATGGATGTTCTGAAGAGATTTTAAGTATTGTGGCAATGTTATCGGTTCAAACCATTTTTTATCGACCAAAAGATAAGCAAGCATTAGCGGATCAACGGAAGTCTCGATTTCATCATTATCTAGGAGATCATTTGACCTTGTTGAATGTTTTCCAACTGTGGTGTCGTAACAACTATAGTAAAAGTTGGTGTCAAGATAATTTTGTTCAAGAGAGAAGCATGAGACGAGCCATGGAGGTACGAAAACAATTAAAATTGATCATGAGTCGGTTCAATTACCAAACAACGTCTTGTGGAAACAATATCGATAAAATTAGGAAAACCTTGTGTTCCGGATATTTTAAAAATTCGGCTAAACGTCAAGAGGGGGAAGGATATAAAACATTAAATGAAGATTCGTCCGTTTACTTACATCCGTCATCATCATTGTATGGTAAAAATCCAGAATATTTGATATATCACACATTATTATTAACTACAAAAGAGTATATGCATTGTGTGAGTGTCATTGATCCGAAATGGTTATTTGAACTAGCACCCAAATATTTCAAAGTTACTGATGCCCAAACTGTACAAGACACAAAGAAAAAACAAAAAATTGAACCATTATTTTCCAGAAATAACAATAAAAACAACTGGAGGCTTGGTAATAGACGTAAATTGAAGTGATGATAGATTATTAATACACACATATCTCGGTAACTACGGTTTTTTAGTAATTGAAGACTTCATGTAGTTTAAACTTCCTGTCGCGAAAAAAAAAAAAATTTAGTGCACCACAAAAAGAAAGAAAAAAAAAAAGAAGTTGCTTTCTTAGGAAGTTTATTACGTAATCATTAACAAAAAAAAAGCAAAAAAAATATTAATGACAAAAGAAAAATATCTGATTTAATTTTTTTTTTTTTTTAATCACAGGCACCAAATATAATCGTTACAAAAAGAAGACTCCAACTTCATTTCATTTTTTTGTTTAATATTCTTTTCTTTCGTTCTTTTTAATTTTTCATTTCTTGTTTCTTGTTTTAAGTATTTTCTTGAAGCAATTTGTTTTATATTTATTTTTCTAAGCGAGTCATAGAGCTTAGTCGTTCACTTTTTACCTTTATTTCAGTTTTTATTTGTCCCAATGAGGTCTGCTAGATATGCCACCGAGGCTATTCAAGATAGATTAAACTTATATCTGACAACTTCTTCCATACCAAGTTTAGGAGTGAAACCGTTGAGACGACAGTATCCTCCCTCGCAAGATATCCCCCATGCTGAACGATTATCGGCCTCGGCATTAGAATGTACACCTTTAGAATGTGACATGAAAGGTGATTTTTATGATCCACAAACAGGTCGAAAAGTTGTGTTGAAAGGAATAAACATAGATTCACAAATGAAATTGCCAGCACATCCGTACATGCCGACCTATGAAGGAGATTGTACCGATCCATCAAACATATTTTTCGATGGTGACAATGTATCGTTCGTTGGGAGGCCGTTCCCTTTAGAAGAGGCGGTAATGCATTTACAAAGAATTAAAGATTGGGGGTATACTACAATACGGTATTTGATAACATGGGAAGCCATGGAACATGAGGGCCCGGGGAAATATGATTCCCAGTTTGTGGATTATACAATTGAAGTTTTAAAAATCATTGGTCAAGTAGGTGGACTTTATGTGTTTCTTGAGTTCCATCAAGATGTATGGTCTCGGTACTCGGGTGGTAGTGGGGCACCTATGTGGACTTTTTACGCCGCTGGATTAGACCCAAGAAATTTCTCGAAAACGGAAGCGGCAATACTTCACAACGAACCAAGATTCCATGATTCATCAGATAAGTATCATAAAATGCTTTGGACGTCAAATTATAGACGGTTAGCGTCCATGGTGATGTTTACTTTATTCTTTGCTGGTAAGAATTTTTTCCCTAACTTAATTTTGAATGATTTAAACATTCAGGATTATTTGCAAAATCATTTTTTGGGATCTGTTGATTTTCTCTGGAAATCAGTGTGCCGTGAACTTCCAGATCTAATTAATAATGGCACAATTTTAGGGTTTGAATCCATGAACGAACCGAATAGCGGATTATTCGGACATCCACACTTGGCTTATATCCCGGATAGTCAACAACTACGTGTAAGTACTACACCAACAGCTTTTCAAGCCATGAAGATGGGGATGGGTTTTACTTGTGAAGTTGATGAATACAGAATCACATTAACTGGACCACGAAAATATGGAACCAAAATCATCGACCCAAAGGGAACAAGAGCGTGGTTGTCACGTGAGAATGCCCAAGAAATCGATGCTCATTACGGATTCAAAAGAGCCATTGATTGGCCGGTTGGATCATGTATTTTTGCAAATGCAGGTATTTGGAAATGGCAAGATAAATTTGATTTCAATGTTTTAAAAGAGCTAACCCAGGAACAACGTCTTGAAGTTAGCAACAAGTGTACTTTATTGGAAGCACATTTTTTTTCCAAGAAACACGACAATCATAATTTTGAAGGTAATGTTGCTACTAAATTGGATACCCATTATTTCATTAATAATAACTTTATTGATCATTACATCAACTTTAAAAAAGTTATCAGAAACAGGTGTCCTACTGCATTTGTATTTATTCTGACTCCAGTTTTGGAAGAACCACCTGATTTGAAAAACGATCCTCGTGAAATTATAGACAACAAGACTGTTTATTGTCCACATTATTATGATGGTTTGTCGCTAATGTTTAAAACTTGGAATGTGAAGTATAATGTCGATACTTTAGGGATTATGCGTAATCGTTATTTGAACCCAGTTCTTGGGATCGTTTTTGGAGAACGAGCCATTAGAAATTGTTTTAAAAAACAATTTGTGGAAATGAGACAGGAATGTAATGAGTTGTTGGGTCCAATCCCAGTTCTTATGTCGGAAACAGGGATGCCATTTGATATGGATGGTAAACGTTCCTATAGAAATAGTAAATTCATTTCACAAACTGCGGCTATGGATGCCATTTGTTACGCTCTTGAAGGAGCAAACATGTCTCATACTTTTTGGTGTTACAATAGTGCGAATAACCACAAATGGGGAGATAATTGGAACAATGAGGATTTTTCTTTCTGGTCACCGGAAGATCGTTTCACTGACTGGGAAGCTGAAAATTATAGTGAGACACCTAGTCCAGCATCACGGAAATTAAGACATCCGAGATCTAAGAAAAAAAGAGTTGATAATAAACTTCGACGTCAAGTAGTTGCAACAAAAATGGGTTTAAGTTCTTCCAGAGGTTCAAATTGGTCAGCTGCATCAGAATCATCAGTCAATTCCGAAAGAGATTTCTCTTCCGAAGGTTATGAATCAGATGACACATCCTCCCAAGTTTCAGTGATAACCTCCAGCAGTCTGAATATTTATCGACGTCAATACAAGAAATGTTACCCATCTCCAGACGGGGTAAGAGCTGTTAGTGCGGTTGTCAGACCGTACGTTATGGCTACTCGAGGTTTCATAAATGCAACTGAGTTTGATTTGAAAGCTGCAAAATTTTCAGTACAGATAACTGTTGATAAATCTGACTCATTACTTAAAACCATACCCACTGTGATTTTCTTACCGAAATGGCATTTCCCATTTTTAGATTATGGTGATATTTATTTGACGTTCGGTTATGTCAAGTATAATGAAGAGCTTCAGTTTCTTGAATGGTACCATGCAAACGATCCATCAATTGTTCAAGAAGAAGATGAAGATGGTGTAGTGGCTCCATCTGGGGTTGTGACTGATACATTAATTATTAAAAATAACAGTGGATCACTTGAAGATTGCAAAGCAAGTGAAGAAAAAGGCTTATTTTCAAATGAACTGAGCTGTCCAATAACATAGATTACATTTTTTATTTTTTAGACAATAGATATATATATTACATTTTAGAAACTTAATGGATCTTCTTCTCGAGCTCTCTTTTCCGTATCTTTCAACTCATCTTTAAGCAAATTGTTGACAAATCTGGCAAAATAGTCTATATATGGTTTTAAGCTAGTTCTTTCGTAATCTGGAACCTTTTCATCTCCTCCGTTACCATTGTCAATTTCATTTTGTAGAAGACGCAAGTTTGGTGCATGCATTGGATTAAAACCATACTCATCATCTTCCAGATTTCCAGATATGTTCTTCAAAGGATCGAAAGGAACACACACATTACCAGTACCTGGGTGAATACAAAATGGAGATTTCAATAAATGTATAACTTGTTTCGAAACTTGCACATCCAATCTTGGGTACATGTAGTAAATGATAATATCTTTTTTGGCTTCATTTAGTAAAGCGACTTTACTATTTGATGTAAGAACTTTCCCCGCTACTGTATTTATATCTTCCCATTTATCTTGTGAACTTGAATATTTCGCCAGATTCATCCATTTATTTCTTAATTCTGTTTGCAATGCTTTTTCAGGTATAAATAATAACAATTCTTCAATTTGTTTCCAAGCTTTGGTGTCTGTTTCTTGACTTGGTTCAGTAGCCCATGGGTCTTGTTCTTTCAAAATCACCAGTGTGAATTCTTTTTTAATAATTTCAAAAGATCTTTCCACATGTGGATGCATTGGTCGTCTAATATTCAAACTACCATTCTGGTTTTTGGAACTTAACACATCTAAATATTCCACAATGGCTCTTCTACTTGTTTCATCCAAATCTCTGGCTCTTTTGTCACTTACCCAACAATGCGCCCCTCTTCTACCGGAAAACACCCATACCAAATGCTCAAACCCAAAATCATCACGCAAGGCTGATTCAATAATTTTGGAACCCACCTGGATAAATCTCCAACATTTGCAACAAATATCAGTACCTTGACAACATGTTCTAATATCATCATAATCTGTTAAATCGATATCAAAAACCAACTCTTTACTCACGGGTTTCAATGCTTGTTTAGGTAAATTTTTACGTTCTTTCGGGTTAACTTTATAGACTGCTCCAATTTCAAAACGAGTTGGGTTTGCCGTAACAACAGATTTTTTGAATTCTTCTAAACTACCAAATGAATTATAACGTTGATAAATTTGATTCCTGTATTCGTATGCAAACTCTCTCATGGTAAAATCATTTGTTGCTTTTGGGGAATGACTTAACCATTGGAAAACATATCGAAATGGTAATAATCTTTGATAATAAAATTCCATATCAACTTCCGATGGCTTGGATGAGCCCAGATGAACAGAGTCATCAAATGACTTCATTTCGACGTTTTCTTGAGCAGGACTCATTAGTAAAGTTTACTGTTGTTGAAGAAAGAGAAACATATAAAAAAAAAAAATTTACAGACGCGTATCCTAAAAATCAAAAAAAAAAGACGTGTGAAAAAAAAAATTTCAAATCTATTCATGTAAAAAAACCAATGAAACACCTTCATCACCAGCAGTCACCAATTTCTTACCATTATCTAAAATAGCGAAATCTAAAACACCCATGTTGTGACCAACTCCAACAAATAACTCTTCTCCAGTTCTAGCATCCCATTTGTAGATTTTCCCATTCATGCTACTTCCAACTAAAATTGGAGTATCGTTTATAAATTGTAATTTAGTAATGGCATCATCCACTGTTAAATTTTTCCTTAATCTCCATTGTTGTGTATCGAATAATAAAATATCCCCAGAAACTAAACCGACTGCGAGCAAATTAATATTTTTACTTTCACACCAACTCAAAGCTTCAATTGATAATTCGGCAACATCGTCCACATTATCCAAAGTTTTGAGCGAATGCACTATTTTACCAGTGTCGTTGTTTATGATAGATAATTGACCATCTCTTCCACCAACGGCGATAAGGTTTCCGTGCACTTTAATGGTGACCCAAGGACTTTCGACACCTTTGAAATCATCGTGTGGTTGTAATTTATAATTCACTTGACCAGTGAAACAGTTCCAGTTGACAACAGTTCCATCTTCACTGATAGAAACCAATGTTAAATCATTTTCATCTTTTCCAGGGATAAATACAGCACCATTACATTCCAATGTGTGTGAGAATCCAGACATTATTTGCACCAACAGTTTACTAGATTCGTCGATTTGGTATACCCATATCGATCCATCAGTAGCTCCAAATGCGAAATATGGCAATGAAGGATGGACAATGACAAATAAAACTTCTTCAACTTCATCTAATTCTCCGAATTTAAGCCATTTTTCGCCACCTTTACTAGCTTTGTAAACTTGAATCAACCCATTCATATCAGCAGTGATGACAAATTTCCCATCACTAGTGAATCCACCGGAAATCACAGATTCTTTATGACCTTCGATTTCGCCAACAAATCTAGGTGGTTGGGTATGTGTGGTCCATAAATATGCCGTATTATCACCACCTCCGGTCACAACCATTGGTAATTTAGGGTGTGAAAACACTGTGAATATACTATCTTTGTGTTGATCGAAATATGTCCATGAATTGTTAGACATATCGATTTCTAATGTTTCTTGTTCATCATCTAAATCCATATTTTCATCATCATCGTCTTCTTCGTCTTCGATTGGTGGGGCTGAACCATCATCATCTGGGACTTCTTCTGCCACTTCATTGACGTTTAAATATTCTTCGTCTTGGTTTTCTTCGTTAAAATCTTGAACTTCTTGGTGTTCCTGGGACATGTTTTTCAATTGATAAGTGAAAGAAAGAAAAAAATTGCTAAAAAAAAAAAAAAAAAAAAAAAAAAATTAATAAGCAATTGTAGATGCGATGGGAAAAAAAAGTACAGTTCAAGATGAGAAGATGAAAAAGTGTCGCATGTCGTCAGAAAAGAACGAAAGTGAATGGCACAAAATGGAATAAGCATTATCTTAATCACTATCATGACATCCGCCTTCCTATAAAACAAACAACCTAACAAGATCTTGTCTTCTTTTTTTCTAAATGCCTACATGAGACTATTACATATTCATTTCCATCCACCATACAACTTTTTCCCACATTTTGAGTTTCATGGTTGGGATTCACTTGAAGTTGAAATTGAGAATGGGAATATAACACGCCAAGTTAGAAAGAAAAAGGGCACTGAGTACTTACTGTTCACAGATTGTCCTGCTTGTAATGGGAATACCAAGTGGTTTGGGTTTATAAAAGAATAAATAATTTAGAATTGATTTGGACAATAATAATAATAAAAAATACATTTTTGTATTCTAATAACATTAATATACACAAAAGTTAGATAAACCACCCCCTAATATCTTTCTTCTTTATTCAATAACAGTCTCCCACTTAAAATGTTTGACACTTCAATCATATTTGTCCAATGAACAGTCTTACCTTTTCTTAACAACACATTGGCTTCAGTATCATATAATTTTTTGATGCAAGTAAACTCAACTGTATCTCCATGAATACCAATAACAACTTGAGAATGATCATCAATTTCCAACTTTCTTTCCTTTTTGCTGTAGCATCCATTCCAAGCTTCAATAAATTCCATAGCTTTCAAGGAGAATCTGACAGCCATAACTCTATCATGGGCACTAGGAGTGTAACCTTGTTGAACATGTCCAGGAATGGCAGTTCTGGTTTCGAATCTCTTGTTGGCATTTTCTTTAATAATATCAGCAACCAATTGGGTAGAATAAACGGAACTGGCTTGTTCATTACGAATAATCAAGGTACCATTGTGATCTTCACCTCTATCAGCCGCGAAAACTTTACCCAATAATTCAATATCACCTTGTAATTCTCTCAAGTTGATCTTAGATTCTGGAGTATAAGTAGCCAAAGCACCGGTAATCAAACCACAATATGAAGCAACATAACCGGAGTGACCACCTTGGACTTCCACCACAAAAACTCTTCTTCTACTAGAAGCAGCTGATTGAATAACAGCGTCACAGTAGCTTACCAATTGATCTAAACAGGTGTCTGAACCAAGAGAGTATTCGGAACCTGGAACATTGTTGGAAACAGTAGCTGGCACCACCACCATTGGGATATCAAAAATAGGATAGTTTTTCTTTTGGTCGTACATTTCATGCAAGGAAGTGAATGCTTCAAATCCACCAACAAGAATTAAACCTTGAATGTTGAATTTTTGTAAATTGTACGCCACTTTACCGAAATCTTGTGATGGTAAGGATCTGTTGGTACCGATTTCTGAACCACCTAAACTGTGCCATCCTTCCACATCTAACCAGGTTAATTTTTTCAAGTAACCATTAGCCAAACCATGGAAACCGTCATTCACGGCATACAAGTTGTGACCACGTGAAAGACTGTATAATACCACAGCTCTAGTGGCAGCATTTAAACCAGCTGATGCTGCACCAACATGGACAATAGCAACATTCAATCTCTTGTCTTCGCTCAATTGTTTGCCACCGTTATCATAGACGGAAATATCACGGAAGTATCTGTATGCATCGTAGAAACTGTTATCTCTTAAACTCATGGCTTTATCGAAATCTTTACTTTCAATGGCAGCAGCAACGGCTTTGGTTTGTTTGACAGCATCAACCAATGGAGTTCTGACAATCTTGTGTTTCAACACCCCAATCATTGGTGAAGGAGTTTCAGGAGTGTTTTCCAACACGGCTTTAACGGCTTCAACCCCTTGTAAGGTAGCCAATCTTCTATCAAATGCAACTGCGGTACCACCTCTTTGAACATGTCCCAAAATGGTGTTTCTGGTATCTAAACCTAAATCCACCAAAACTTGTTTAACTTCTTCAGAGGTGATTGGGTTCAATTCATCATCAATGGCCCCTTCGGCAACAATAACAGTGGTTTTTCTTCTACCATAAGATCTGTGTCTGGAACAAACTTCTTTTAATTGTTCTTTCCATTCCCCAGCTTTTGGTGGTCTTTCAGGAATAAAGATGAAATCGGCACCAGTAGCAATACCAGCCATTAATGCCAACCAACCACAATGTCTACCCATAACTTCAACAACGAAAGCACGGGAATGAGAGGCAGCAGTAGCCCCAATGTAATCAACCATTTCGGTAATTCTTTCCAATGAAGAAAAGGCACCAATGGTGACATCAGTACCAGACATATCGTTATCAATGGACCCAACTAAACCAACAATGGTAAGATGTTTGTAAGGATCAACTTGTTCTTGAGTCAATTTACCAGTATCGACCAATTCTTTGACAAGAGATGGCCATTCGCTTCTGAATAAATCGGCACCGGTTAAAGAACCATCACCACCACAAACAACTAATGCATCAATACCATTGATAATCATATTATAAGCACCTTGTAATCTACCTTCACGTTCTCTAAACTCTTTACATCTTGCGGTACCAATGGAAGTACCCCCAAGAGACATGAATGAACGCACATCAGCCCATTCCATTTTTTTCAATAAATCACCTCCTTTTACTAAACCTTCGTAACCTTCATAAACTGCATAAACATCACACCCGTAATAAATACCTGCTCTGACAACTGCTCTAACGGCAGGATTCATCCCTGGAGCATCACCACCTGAAGTCATGACCCCAATTTTCTTTTTTCTGGAAATTCCATTTTGAGATTCATTAGAAATATCCGATGGTTGCATGGAAAATTCTCTTTGACTCAAGATTTCTTTAGTGGTTTTTTCAATATACTCGTCAGCTGATTTGAAATGAGTTTTACATAATTCATTTTTGGTGTTGGAAAAACTGATAATGTTATTCAATGGATCTTCGGATAAAATAATATCGTCGCCAACTTTGCCGAATTTGACTTTTGATTTTTCTAAAAGGGATTCGACGGTTTTCATGTCAGTGGTGAAAAAAGCCAATTGTTTTTGTAAAACCGATTTCACTTGAATATCTTTGGAGATTAATCTAACTTTGATAACAGTAGATTCACTGATTTTGGTACAATTGTCACCATCATAAATTTCCAATTCTTGCCATGGACGGAGATTACCATTGCTATCGAGATTTTGTAACGGATAAGATTCTAACCATACTTCTCTAACTGAGTCATTGGATACTCCCAATTGCAATTCAGGGTGATTTGTCCCGGAGGCAGCACCATTGCTGGATACTCTTGAAAAATTTTTAGTTAATCTAAAACCTAAATTTGAATAGAATTTGTAGGCTTCTGTGAATTTCTCCGGATTAGTAGTTACAAGGGAGACATAACTAATCCCAGTAATTTCATCTGCTGCACTAGGCATTGTCTTGTTTTTTTTTAAAAAAATAAAAATAAAAATATAAAAAAAAAATTGATGTTGTTGTATGTAATAAAAACTAGATGTTGTAAAAAAAAAAAAATAAAAGGAAAATTAAATATATATATTATTAGATTATAGATTCGGGAGATTTTTTTTTTTTATTTTTTTTTAGTTTCGGGGTTCATCAGAGAAAAAAAAAAGTATATCACCAGATGACGATTGTTCGGACCACTGTTGATTTTTTTTTCCTCCTCCCCCGTCCACCCACGCAGTGCATTCGACATCACCTATACAAAAAAGGAAAAAAAGAAATGATTTTTTTTTTTTTTTCACAATAGTACTAACGTCATGAATATTAAAATTTGCACAAACACAACTCCCATTAATGATGCAGGTTCTAAAGTAGTAACACCTGATTGAATGTTCATACTATCTTTATCTGGATACTGAATAAAAACGTCATATGGTAATTTGGATTTGGATTTACTTTTATTTGGAGGTTTAATTGATGATAGTTCTTCAACGTGTGATGTATTGTGATAACTACTCAAACTTGTTTCTTCTAGATGGTCTTTAAATACTGGTGGTTTACAGTTTCGATGACCGGCAAGGATTTTCCCTCCGTCAGCAGATAAGTTCTGCCATTGACCATTTTTGTTATAACCATACGAGTAACATAACCCGTTCGAATAATCGTGCACTTCTAAATTTTTAATATGCATGGAAAACGGTCCTTCAGAAAATTTGGCAACACCACCAGCCCAAAGTATTGTACCTTCATCGTTTGCATCTGCACTCCAAAGACTAAATTTGAGAAACATTGGTGAACATGGCATTCCATGTAGGTTTTTTCTGCCCAACATTCGAACAGGTTTGCCATCTAAATACCACGTAATTAAATCGGGAGTCCATTCTACCCCATATTTATGGAACTGACTTAAAGGTGAAGGATGCATTTGATGATATCTGCCTCTATCATAAGTGGTTGTGTTACCTTTGATAAAATAATTAGTTTGGAATTCAAATGGATCGCTACCAAATATTTCCACCACGTCTATTTCATCCAAATCGTCGCTTTGCATGTAGAAAGAGCTAATTATACCTTTACCTTCTGCTCCTTTGATTTCAGCTTCAACTCTACCATACATTATATAAAAGCTAGATGCTAAAGCTGGATTATCAAATGCATCATTTATCGTCAACTTTAACCCTTCCGAATCAAACTTGACTCCTCTTCTTGAGCTGGTGATTGTGAAATACTTGGTTCCTTCACTAAAAGTTTCAAATGAATTTTTACCTAATGCTTCATTTATTACAAAACATTTGTTATCTTTGTACGGATTACACCTTTGAATTTCGTAGTCACTTCCATTTTCCTCATAATCATAATCTGTCGTATAATAACTACCGTCATCAGTAATCGCAAATCCCATAAAAACTAAAAATAAGATGAAAATCTTCAAAATCATGGTTTTTTTATTTTTTTGGATATTTTGTTTGTAATGGATTAGTTGTAGCTTTTTTTTGCAACAAATTGTCTGCCAAACAAATATAATTTATATGGGAAACGCGTATAGCACGAAAAGTGGGAAATAAAAAAAAAAAAAATTCAAAAACAAGAAAAAAGCGAGATTGAATTTTTTTTTTTCGTTTTTTCTTTGATATGCCTTCAACAACAACAACTCTAGGAAAATGTACACCGAAACTCATAAAGTGCTACTTACCTATATCCGGTCCGTTAGATATATTGAATCTAATGATTTGTTAAATTCTTTCACATTCATATTTGAAAATTTAGGAAACCAGGAAGGAGAAGAAGAAGAACGTCCACTGAGAAATCTTCTAGATCAATATATCACCGATATTAACTCCAGAATTGCAGGACAAGGTTTCAAAATTGATAGAAAAAACCATGAACTAACTGGAGACTTATATTATATTTTTATCAATACTTCATCTGACGACATAATTAAAGAAAGTTCAGCTTACAATACATCCGAATTGACAGTCATCAAAACTCTTATTCGAGATATTATAGAATCCGATGATTATACCTATTCCCTTGGTAAAACAAAAGCCATACAAATTGTGTCATCTAATACTAATAAAAATTTAACTGAAGCCGAAGGTTTAGTTGACAGATTGATTGGCGACGGATGGTTTGTTAATACGATTGAAGAAAGATTATTATTGTCAATTAAATCACTTAGCGAGTTGAAAGAGTATTTAATTGACACATACGGATCTGATGAAAATGAAGGGAAAGTACTATTGTGTCGACAATGTAAAGAGATTGTCACTTTGGGGTACATGACTCCACCAAACGAACCATTCCACAGGAAATGTTATGATGTCTATTGCAGATCCAAACAAAAGTACCCAGAAGAAGAGTCTGAGTTGGTTATAGTTGGTCCTGATCCGTCAACTCTATAAATCAAAGCTATCTAAATACTGTGCTTCAACTTCATCTAAAATGTCCCAATAATATTGTTCAACAACTTGGTCGTTATATCGATCGCTTAATGGTTTCACCGGTTCTTGAGGTGGGAACGCGAATTCTGGGCCAGGGTTTAATTTGACTACCCCATATTCAAATGCTGATAACATAGGGTAATATCCAAGTGTTCCATCGTCGGTATTTCGGTAATTTGGATTCTGTTGTTGCTTTGTGTTTGGTCCCAAATTTATATCTTCATTATCTTCGATGTTTGTAGGTAAAAATGAATACAAGTTTGAGATTGATTCTTGTTCAACTCCATTTTTGAAAAACCGGATTTTGGAATTTGGTATCACCGGTATATTTTCCGTTTTATCATCTTGTTCGATAACCGCCTTCTCCCCGAAAACCGTCACTGGGTTAAGTAAATGTTCCATGGTTTTAGTGGTGGTGTATTCATATTGTTCGTAGTAAAGGGAGTTCTTGTATTTGATCGGGATTTGGTCTCTCACAATGTTGTTAAATGCATTAAATTTCTCGTTATCTTTAATATCAACTTCAACTTTTCTTTTTCTTCTCTTTTTCAACTTGTGTTCATGTTTGTATAATTCATTTTTCTCATTTATAAACAGATCAACGGCTTTTCTATGTTCCTCAAGTGATGGTAATTCGATGAAAACTCCAATAACGTCTCCTGTTTTAAACCCATTTTCAATGCACAATTTTTGTCGTCTGCTAATGGTCATAAACTGACCATCAACATCTCGTAAACCATAACTGTATCCGTCAAATCCAACTGGTGCTTCTAGACTTGCTTCTTTACGACCAATTCCAATTCTCACATGACTGGAATCTTCCGAATTCAATACAACAAATTCAAAATAGTAACTTCCTTCTCGGATACATACATTTGCTCTTGCTGATCTCCATCCTTGGGTAGTGGTAATGGCACTTAAATCATCATTAAATAAAATAGCTGGAGATCTATCAAATATACTGGTACGCACAGTGTATGGGTGATCGTCTGTTGTGGAATATAAATTGGAAACAAACTCCGGGTTTGGTCGACAATCTTTGTATTTGAATCCTCGTTTGTTAAGAGGCAAGTCTTCCACTTGATAGAATTGAACATCCTTAATGGTTATTATAGGTTCATTGAGTGGATATGTGTCACTATGAACCATCAAATCCAGGTTCCTAAATGGAACTGGTTTAAGTCTGGGGTGAATAACCACATTATGCTCCTTTTGTTTTAATTTCGATTTGTTTCCTAGTTCATCTGCACGTTGTCTTGATTTCAATCGGGTAGTATAACTATCTTCCAGTTCAATTGATTCATTTCCTTGAACCTGAGGTTCGATGGATGGTTCTTCGGATGTTTCTTTATTCATCGGTATAGAGGTTAGTTGAACAAAACAAAAAGGAAAAAAAAAATTTTTTTTTTTCATTTGGCTTCAATAAATAAATAACTAACTACGCTAATAAATAAAATAAATACTCTCTACCACCAGGATTTCTTCGCTTTTTTCTCTTCTTCTTGGATTCTCTTGGTAGCTCTTCCCGTATCATGTAATAAAGCTTCACTCTTAACTAAAACCTTCCCTTTGGAATCTTGAAGTACACTTTCTAAAACAATAGTCTTTTTATCATTCTCTGGACTCTCCTTCTTCCTAGTTTTAACAATTAAAAATTGATTAGCAAATGTTGGACTCTTATAATTAATTGTCAAGTTTTCCACTTTAAAATCATCTTTCAAATTAGAAGTAGTGAATTTCGATAATGACGCATTTCGTTTAAACGTTTCATTCAACAAAGTAGCTATGATCCCACCATGAACAATAAATGGATATCCACATAATCTGTAACCCGCATGAACAATTGTCACCCCTTCATCGGTTTCGATATTATGGAAAATAACCGGTTTGATCAAAATTCCACCTGGTCGTCTCAAAGTCCTATTGGTTAACGTAGGTTCATGGTATTCATTCTGTGTCTTGACTTGAGTTTTCTGATTATCCAAGATATTTCTGTCGAGATTCTCCCAACTCAGTAATTTATACCATTGATGAGAATTCTTAGGGTGTGCCAATTGTTGATATATTGGCAAGTTTTTCAATTGGTACTCCAATTGTTTTGGTAGGATGTTGAATTTTGGATCATTTTCATCAATTTCAGTATATTTCTCATAATAATTGAATAATGTTTCATTGTATGATAAAAAACTCCCCAATAAAAAGAAAGCTGTGGTGGTTTTCCAGTTTATCCATGAACGTTTCTTGAATTTCGGAAGATGGTCAAATGGTGAATCGTAGGCTGAACGAGTACAATAGAAACGTTTAAGAATTGGAGTTTTAGAAACAATTGATTTTCTTGATGTTTGACAATACATGTTAATTCTTGGGTGGTTGTTATAAGAGAGAGGGGGTGATGTTCGGTTAATAATTTTTTTTTCTCTTTTAAGACAAACGAAAGAGAAAAAAAAAAATGTCTTGCCTTTAAAAATAGTGGAGAATCAAGACAGAAAAAAATAAAGTTTTGGACGAGATAAGAGTCGAACTCATGACCTTTCCCATGCTAAGGGAACGCGCTACCAACTACGCCACACGCCCAACTTAGAAAACAACCTAAGGGAGAGTCGAACTCTCGAACTTTAACGTAGAGGTAAAACCACTGCGCCAGAAATGTTTTTCTTGCTTTTTTTTGGTACCCCTGGTTTAATGCGACCGAAACATATTCAATCACGTGCCCAATTTATTATTTTTTGGAAGCCTCGTTCAATGCGGCACCCAAATATATTTTAGAATTTAACTGGTGATTCCTACACCAAAACGTGCTTCAAACATTATATGTTCATAGGTACATGCCTACTTTCAATATTGACAGCCTGTTTGAGAACAGATATCTCATTTTCGCTATTATAAAAATTTGTCAAAATTTGCAACCAAAATTTTTTTTGTAGTAAAATATTTACTAATCTTCTTATAACATTCATAATATATCGTAATTTACATAAAAACACACCCTCTTTTTAAACTTTTCTTTCCATCAATTCAACATCTTCAATATTGTTAGCAACAGCTTTAACCCCTTCGTTACCTAATTTTTCCATAATGTCACCAGCATCAAAAGTAGTTGGAATTGTATGTTTGAACTGTCTCGCTGGAACACGTTCGGCAAACAATTTATCAATTTCAGCAAAAGTTCTACCTTTAGTTTCAGGTAATTCGAAATAAACCCATACTGCGGAGAGAAGTGCGAGACCTGCCCACAAGAATGCCGACTTGGCTTTCCAATTCCATTCAGTTGGATTCAACATATATGGAGTGACAATCGCAACAACAATACCAGCAATATTAAACAAGTTTCTTGCCAACATGATGGTTTTGGATCTGAGCTGAGCAGATGGCATTTCACCGACAATACAGTAACACATTGGACCGATAGTTAAATCATAGACAAATGTGTAAACCATAAGCATACTTCCAACACCCATACTAAGAGACTCAGAATTGGAACATCCTAAACCACCTGTAAGTGCCAAAAGAGCAGCAATAGCAATTAAACCGTAAAAGTAAATTTCAAAACGACCAAATTTTTGTGATAAAAACCATGAACCTAACGTGCCGACAATACCCAAACAATATTGGATAATTGAAAAAGTGAAGGACATGGAAACATCGACACCAGCATTTTGATAAAAATATGTCGAATAACCCATTAAACTTGAACCGGTAATATTTTGAATCAACCAGGTAATGGCAGCAATTCTGGTACGTCTCCAGTTGGTTCCTTTGAAACACTCGACAAGAGAAGATCCATTTTCAACAGCTTCTTCTTCTTTAATGGTCATTTGAATCTTAGTCAACATAGATTGAGCAATGATTTCTTTGCTTGGTTGATTTGGATGGTCAGTTAATAAACGCATCAAAGAATGTTTAGCTTTTTCCAATTGACCACTTCTAACCAAATAATAAGGAGATTCTGGACTGAAAAAAACACAAACTGCTAATGGTAATGGAAACACCCATTGGATGGCAATTGGGATTTTCCAAGCATCACGATTAGTCAGAGTCAGAATACCTTTGAGCACACCGGATGAGGTTAATTGACCAATGACCCAACAACAATTGACAAATGTGGTTAAATAGACACGTAAGGAAGTTGGCAAAATATCCATAGCGTAAGCAACACACATAGTTTGGTAACTACCCCAATTAATACCCAATAAAATAAAAGAACCCATTAAAACATGAACATTTGGAGCAAAAAATTGCATAAAGATTAAAGCAACAGTACAGAATAAAGCAGGGATCATGGTCCATCTGTAACCAATTCTATCAGGAACAATACCACCAATAAAAACACCAACTAAAGCACCCGTTTGGTAGCACATAGACAAACCAAGTTGATCTTTAGCAGGGACTTGATACTGGCCAAGATCAGGGTAATATTTACCAAATTTCTCAGCAAAGCCTTGGTAAGCATAAAAACTGGCAAGCAAATTAGTATCATAACCTTCCATAATAATAGCGGCAGATAAAACAACTGAAAAGAAGCAAGCTTTTGGATACATTCTAAGACCTTCCATAAGGGTCATATTTTTATCTCTTTGATCTTCTACTCTTGCTTCTTTGGACATATCTAAAAATTTATTAACATAATCACCATCTTTGGATTCATCATGATTATAGTATGGTTTAATTTCCTTACTGAGATCAGAGGAAGCAGAATCCAGTTTAGCGAGGTGGATTGATTGAGTGATTTCTTCTTTATTCATATTTGTAGTGATGTAGAATAAGAAATAAGAAATGAAAAAAAGAAAGAGATTTCTGGCTGATTATATACTACAATTTTTTTTACACCGTGAACGATGTTATAAAATTTCAAAACTAAAAGATAGTCGAGGTATGGAGAATTAGTTACTGGGTATGAATACACAAAAACCATGAAAAAGTCACCCATTTTTTTCATTCTTACTAAACGCACCATGGGGTAAATCGAAAAGTTTTTCGCAATAACTATTTTTCCGGATTAGATTTGTGGTTTTTTGAAACGTTCAAAGATGATTCGTTGTCAAATAGTGACTTAGGTTAAGATATCAATTGATTGATGATTGGGACTCTTATTGAAGTTGAAGAAAGACGAAGAAACAGAGGAAAAAGACAGAGAGAAGTTAACACAAAATGGATACGCGGCTTGTTACTCGGAATATTCTGCAACGCTGCATGATCTCTTAAAGGCGTCCCATGCAGTTACGGATCCAAGATTTCCCCAGAGAAAGCCGTAACGGGGGATGTTAGAATGAGATTTAAGAGGGTCTCTTTACAAGCTATAGTCCCAATATGTGTCGCTCAACAGTGTTGCTGTGCAGAGGTATAATATTTGCTACAACATACATTAAATGATTAATATAAACAAATTGAAAACCAACTAGTGATGTACCCCAGATGATTATCTTTTACAAACAAATCCAGCGGATTATAACCCCACGTCCTTGCAGATCTCATATGGAGAACGAATGGAATGAAAGCACAAAGGTTGAATCGAATCATTTCTTTTTTATTCGAGCGATATTCGGAGCGATATACGCCTTGCATTTAGAACTATGTTTTTGACTTGACTTGACTAAGAAGAATCTTTTCAAAGGGCTTCCACCTTCCCACGATCTATAACTAAAACAATATATCTGTTAGCATGAACAAGCAATTGCTCCCTTTATTGACTAATCGCTTTTCCTTTGAATCGATTTCTTTCAAAAAAAAAAGTGCATACAATGTTTTGGTCGCAAACGTGGCGAGGTGAAATTTTTCCGTGCCGCGATTCTCGGAAAAATTCATTTTCTCGTTCATTTTCAAAGAAAATTTTTCTTTCCTCCTTTTTCTGTCACGCAGACCAACTGTGAAATTCAACTAAATCTCATCACAAAAAATTAGCCACCTCCTAGATATTTTCAGGTTCTGTGGATGAGTCAAGTGGGGTAGAGAGTGGGGAACTGAATGAATGACATCTAGTTCAATAATTTTTCTTGGTCATTTCCATTGTAATGAATGCCGTTTCCCCGGTTGTTTTGAATGTGAATATGTATGATGATATTTCGGAAAAACTATCGCAAAATGCAAACATATCGCAAAGATACTTGGAAAGATTCTCCAGAATAATTTCTCCGAGAATCAGTGCTCCTCAAAGTATTTAAGAGACTTCCCCAGACCGGAAAAATTTTTCAGTTTTCTATTTTTCAATTTGAAGTATTATTCAATTCCTTTTTTTTACAAACAAAGATTATGACTACTGATCAAAACTGGTCCAAAGACGCTACTGTTTATCAAATCTGGCCAGCTTCGTATAAAGATTCCAATGGTGATGGTATCGGTGATATTCCAGGTGCTATATCCACATTAGATTATCTCAAAGATTTAGGTGTCGATATTGCTTGGTTGAGTCCAATGTATAAGTCACCAATGGAAGATATGGGTTATGATATTAGTGATTACCAAGATATTAATCCTGATTTCGGTACTTTACAAGATATGCAAGATTTGATTGATGGGTGCCATAAGAGAGGAATGAAGATTATTTGTGATTTGGTCATCAACCATACTTCCGATCAACATGCTTGGTTTAAAGAATCCAGATCATCATTGGATAACCCAAAGAGAGACTGGTATATCTGGAGAAAACCAAGATACGATAGTGAAGGCAACCGACAACCACCTAACAATTGGTTATCTTATTTTTCAGGTTCGGCCTGGTCTTATGATGAAACTACTGATGAATACTACTTGCGTTTGTTCTCCCACGGTCAACCAGATTTAAATTGGGAGAATGAAGAATGTAGACAAGCAATCTACGATTCTGCATTGAAATTCTGGTTTGATAAAGGTGTTGATGGTTTCAGAATTGATACTGCTGGGTTATATTCCAAAGATCAATCATTTGCCGACGCACCGATCGTTTTCAAAGACCAGTATTACCAACCAAGTGATAAATATACTCACACTGGTCCAAGAATCCATGAATTTCACAAAGAAATGTATGAACAAATTTTCTCCAAGTATGACATTATGACTGTTGGTGAAGTTGGACATTGTGAAAGAGAAGAAGCATTGAAATATGTTAGTGCTGCTAGAAAAGAAATGGAGATGATGTTTTTGTTTGATATTGTTGAATTAGGTAGTGATGATCAAGATAGATTCAGATATTTGGGATGGACATTGAAAGATTTCAAAGCCGCTATCCAAAAACAATGTGATTTTATCAAAGGTACCGATGCATGGTCCACTGTCTTTATTGAAAATCATGATAATGCTAGATGTATTTCAAGATTTGGTAACGATAAAGAGTATCGTGAAAAGAGTGGTAAATTATTAGCAACTTTACAAACTACGTTAACTGGTACTTTATTCATCTATCAAGGCCAAGAAATCGGGATGACCAATTTACCAAGATCATGGCCAATTGAAGAGTACAAAGATATCAATACCATGAACTACTACAAGGCATTCAAAGAAAAATGTGGTAATGATGCTGATTTCAAAGAAAAAGAAAAGAAATTGTTTGACATCATTAATTTGGTTGCAAGAGACCATGCTAGATCTCCAGTCCAATGGAATGCCGAACAATATGCTGGGTTTTCAACTGCTGAACCATGGATGAGAGTTAATGACAATTACAAAGAAATCAATGTTGAATCTCAACAAAAAGATTCCAATTCATTATGGAGTTTCTACAAACAATTGTTACAAATGAGAAAAGAGTACAAAGAATTATTTATCTATGGTTCTTTTGAAATTTTGGATTACGATAACGAGAAAGTTTTCACTTATGTCAAAGAATTATCTGATGCTACACATCCAAAAGCATATGTTGTTCTTAATATGTCAGATGATGAAGTTGATTTCAAACAATTAATTGATGGAGATTTCAAATTGATCTCTTCAAATGTCAAAGCTGTTGAATACGACGAAAAAGTTTTGACTCCATGGGAATCCAGAGTTTACCTCGTTAACTAAACTGTATATTTTATAGATTATGATAAATGTTTTTTCTTCAATATGGTGTATTTTGTTTCGATATGGTAAATAATATGTGCATTTATTTTACATCTTGGCAAACTATAATAATAACAAAAAGAAATAATATAAAAAAAAGAAGAACTGAAAAATTCGACCTATTGTCGATAGATACCACTCAAGCTTTCATCTCGACTTCAGCATTTTCAACATGCTGAGTATCATTAATAACAGCTTTAACACCTTCGTTACCCATCTTTTCCATTAATTCACCTGCATCAAAAGTTTTAGGAATTGTGTGTTTGAATTTTCTAGCAGGAACTTTGGCTTCAAATAATTTGTCAAGTTCGGCAAAAGTTCTACCTTTAGTTTCTGGTAATTCAAAATAAACCCAGACCATTGAAAACACAGCAATACCAGCCCATAAAAATGCAGTTTTAGCTTTCCAGTTCCATTCAGTTGGGTTCAACATGTAAGGTATAACGATTGCATTAACAATACCGGAAACATTATACAAGTTTCTTGCCAACATAACTGTTTTGGCTCTCAATTTGGAAGAAGGAATTTCACCAACAATACAATAACATAATGGACCAATAGTCAAGTCATAAACGAAAGTATAGACCATAAGCATACTACCAGCACCCATACTGGCAGATTTAGTATCCGAACACCCTAAACTACCAGTAATGAATAACACAACAGTCATACACATCAAACCATAGAAATAAATTGGGAAACGACCCATTTTTTGCGACAAGAACCAAGATCCTAAAGTACCAAGAATACCCAAACAGTATTGAATGATGGAGAAAGTGAAGGACATAGAAACTGGAACACCCGCATTTTGGTAGAAGTAAGTAGAGTAACCCATCAAACTAGCACCGGTAATGTTTTGGACTAACCAAGTTAAAGAAGCAATTCTAGTACGACGGAAATTTGTACCTTTGAAACATTCAATAACAGAAGCACCTTTAAACATAGCTTCTTCTTCTTTAATATTCATTTGAATCTTGGTCAACATACTATCAGCAATGACTTCTTTGTTTGGTAAGAATTCATTTTCAGATAACAAACGGGTCAAACTTTTCTTAGCTTCAGCCAAACGGTTCTTTCTCACCAAGAAGTAAGGAGATTCAGGAGTTAAAAAGAAAATAGCAAAAGCAATTGGTATTGGCCAAATCCATTGGATACCAAAAGCAATACGATAAGCATGAGGATCTGACAGATTCAGAATAGCTTTAATGACCCCTGAAGAAATAAGTTGACCAAACACCCAACAACAGTTGATATATGTAGTAAGATAAAGACGTAAACCAGTAGGAGCAATATCCATAGCATATGACACACAAACAGTTTGGTAACTACCCCAATTAACCCCTAACAAAAAGTAGGCACCCATCAACACATGGACATTTGGTGCGAAAAATTGCATGAAAATCAAACCAATAGAAGTAAGCAAAGCAGGAACCATAGTGTATCTGTAACCAACCAAATCAGCAAAGTGAGCACCAGCCCAAACCCCAATGATACCACCAACTTGATAACACATAGATAAACCAAGTTGATCTTTAGCAGGGACTTGATATTCTCCAAGATCTGGATAATATTTACCAAATTTTTTAGCAAAACCTTCGTATGCATAAAAACTAGCAAGCAAGTTGGTATCATAACCTTCCATGATGATAGCGGTTGAAATAATCACAGACCATAAACAAGCTTTAGGGAAAGTCTTGATACATTCTTTAAGCGACATTGTTTTATCTCTTTCATCTTCAGCTCTAGCAGTGTTGGACATATCCAAGAACTTGGAAATGTAATCATCAACATTTGGGTTTTCAGTGACCGATGAGTGAGAGGTGGTAGCCTTCTCATCCAAACTGTTGACCGATACCGACGATATTTGGTTTTTTTCTGGGTAGTATTCTTCAACTGTCATATTGAATAGTTATTTGTTAGTGTCGTCTTCTTTTTATTTTTTACATTTTTGACAAGAAATCTTAATTGTTTATATAGTGATGCCTCTTGCTGACATGTTTGTGGCTTCAATAAATTAATCCTTCAAAACATACAACCAAAGAAAGGAAAAACAGCTCGGAAATATTTCTTGGAAGTATCACAAAACTCAACAAATCAGGCTTTTTCTTCCATCGACCCCACAATATTATAATTTGGTTTTTGTAATTCTTCGTTTTTTATGTAACAAGCCATGCACTAATATTCCGAGCAATTTCACGAGATCTCACCTTAACAAAGCTGATTGAATCTAATTTGGATATAACCGAAGATGGAGTAACAATGCATAAAAAAATAATAAAGGAGAGCGTATCGCTTTTCTTGATGTAGCCCCCCCACATATGCTAGAGTTTCTCCAAGTTGAGCCCCCAAAGGTCACACGGATTAAATATTTTCCATTATGAAATCCGTGGAAATATAATGATGTCAAATAAGTAGAGTTGAATGTAGTGTATACTTTCGTTGGTGTAGTCTTTCCAAGGATAGAGAGCAATACACCTCGGAAAAATTATCCATCAGCCTTCTGATGAATTATTGCGAGAATCATTGAATGAGAGGGGAATGAACCTCTATTCTTGCTGTCCAAACCTTGGATAAAATCTTTTTAATCAGAGCTACACAAAACAAGTACGAACAAGTCATTCGATTATTTTGTAATTGATTTTGTGCAAGAACCTTATTACGAATAGGCTCCAATTGATGTAAAGTTAAAGAATTTCTCCATTTCACGCAAAAGTGCAAATTTTTTTAACCGATTTCGCAGTATTACAAAACAGAAAATATGGGGTTACTTTTTTCGGGTTATTTCTCGCTGAATTATGCTCCTCCATTGTTTACCATAAAACCTTAATTTTTAAAACAATGGAGTCGGATAAATTACAACGAGAAATATTGCGAACCAATGCGGAGCTCATCCTGGAGGGAAAATCCTGAATTTCAATTTCGCTTTTATATTCCCCAGAAAACACACATTATCCCATTTTTTTTCATTTGACATCCTCCAACACATGATATCCCCCACATAGTTACGGAAAACTATTTAAACAGATGAATAGCTAGATTTTTTTTCCCAGATATTTTTTTCCAGTGGTATAATTTAAACAACAAACACAACAATTTAAGAAAATGACAATTGATCATACTTGGTGGAAAGACGCTACAATTTATCAAATCTGGCCAGCTTCATATAAAGATTCTAATGGTGATGGTATTGGTGATATTCCAGGTGCTATTTCCACTTTAGACTACCTTAAAGATTTGGGAATTGATATTATCTGGTTGAGTCCAATGTATAAATCACCAATGGAAGATATGGGTTACGATATTAGTGACTATCAAGACATTAATCCTGATTTTGGTACTTTACAAGATATGCAAGATTTGATTGACGGATGTCACAAGAGAGGAATGAAGATTATTTGTGATTTAGTCATCAACCACACATCCGATCAACACGCTTGGTTTAAAGAATCCAGATCATCATTAGACAACCCAAAGAGAGACTGGTATATTTGGAAGAAACCAAGATACGATAGTGAAGGTAACAGACTACCACCAAATAACTGGCTGTCGTACTTCTCCGGATCTGCTTGGACTTACGATGAAACCACTGATGAATATTATTTAAGATTATTTGCTAATGGACAACCAGACTTGAACTGGGAAAATGAAGAATGCAGACAAGCTATTTATGATTCCGCATTGAAATTCTGGTTCGAAAGAGGAGTCGATGGATTCAGAATCGACACTGCTGGGTTATACTCCAAAGATCAATCTTTCGCTGATGCACCAATTGTATTCAAGGATCAATACTACCAACCAAGTAGTAAATTAACCCATAACGGTCCACGTATTCATGAATTCCACAAAGAAATGTTTAAGAAGGTGACTTCAAATTATGATGTTATGACAGTTGGTGAAGTTGGTCGTTGTACCAGAGACGAAGCTTTGAAATACGTCAGTGCTGCGAGAAACGAAATGAATATGATTTTCTTATTCGATGCTATTGAAGTTGGCTGTAATCCTGATGATAAGTTCAGATATCAAGGTTGGAAATTGACTGATTTCAAAGACGCCATTAGAAACCAAAGTGATTTCATTAAAGGTACTGATGCTTGGTCTACTGTGTTTATCGAAAACCACGATCAACCAAGATGTGTCACTAGACTCGGTAATGCTAAGAAATTCCACGATAAGAGTGGTAAATTGTTGGCTACTTTGCAAACTACATTAACTGGAACTTTGTTCATCTATCAAGGTCAAGAGATTGGTATGACCAATTTACCAAGATCATGGTCTATTGATGAATATAAAGACATCAATACCATCAATTATTATAAAGCATTTAAAGAAAAGTTTGGTCAAGATAAAGATTTCGAAGAAAAGGAAGCTAAGTTATTAGATGTTATTAATTTAATGGCTAGAGATCATGCTAGATCACCAGTTCAATGGAGTGACGCTAAATATGGTGGATTCTCCACCGTGGAACCATGGATGAGAGTTAATGATAATTATGATAAGATTAACGTTGAATCACAATTGAATGATCCAGATTCCCTCTTGAAGTTTTATCAAAAAGTTTTGAAATTGAGAAAAGAATATAAAGATTTGTTCATTTATGGATCTTTTGAGATTTTGGATTACGAAAATGAAAAAGTTTTTACATATGTTAAGGAATTGCCAGATGCTAAACATCCAAAAGCATATGTTGCACTCAACATGTCTGATGATCAAGTCGATTTCAAACCATTGATTGAGGGTAAATTCAAATTGGTTTCTTGCAATGCCGATTCCGATGAATTTGATGAAAAAGTTTTGACACCATGGGAAGCTAGAGTTTATATTGTAGAATAGATACATACTGTTTGGAGAATGTTATAGATTGGTTTTAGTAATTTCGGGTAAGATTGACAATTGTTTCATGTTTTCAAAACGATCAACATCCCCAATCATATCTTTGATTCCTAAATCATGTAGTTTCAAATATTGAATAGATATCGGAAGTTCTGTTAAATCAAGTGTTGGGATTTCTCCTTTAACCAATTCCAAAATTATCAACTGATTGGATTCACCAAAATTGAGCATATCGTAAAAATCTTGCGATATATTTAAATTTATAATCGACAATTGGTGTAACATAGATGGTAATGTGATATCCAACGGGTTGTCTTCAAGTTTCACCTCTCCAATTCCATTTGGATTAACCAGTAATTTCAAAATTTGTAAATTGGGTGGTAGAAAAAATAACCATGTTGGATCTTGAATAATTAAAGTTGTTAAATTACAAATATTCAATTGTTTGAGTTGACGAGAAAGACGGAATTGATCGTCATTGAAACAAAAATGCCTGCCGTGAATGTTAATCACTTCGACATTGTCATTTAGTTTGAGACAACTGGAACAAACAAGCAGTTCTGGAACATTAATGGTCTTGATGTTATCACAAGGTAATGCTTCCAAATTAGTTAACTTTGAATTTAGTTTGATAGTTCTCAAATTTGCAGGTAAACAAATAGCAAATGAATCACTGGAAGCAAATAAATTATCAGTTATACTGAAAACATCCAACTTTTGTAAGTTGCGTAAATTTGTTAAGAATTGATAAATGCTTTTAATTTTATTATCATCCAATAATAACCATGTCAAACACGATGGCAAAACCATCCAATCAATACTTTCAATATGCATAGATGTGAAATTCAAATATGTAATCAGATCCGGCAACTTCAAATCTTCCAAAAACTGGAAACGTCCTAAATTCAGTAACGTCAATTTTTCCAATTTAGAAGGTAATTTGAATTCTTTGCAATTCACTTGTAGATATCGACAATTTGTAATTGATAAAACTTTCAAACCATCAGGTAGTCTAAACTCATTCCCAATTGAAAAGCAATCGATCCCATAAACAGAATTGAATTTTTCTGGCAAAATTTGAGAGAATACCCCGATTAGTTCCGAATTCGTCCTTGAATCTTGTCCATTGATAACTAGTTTTGTCAATGAATCAGGGAATACTCTTGACATGTAGATATCAATGGATAACAACGCCTGTGACCATTCAAAAACGGTCAAATTCTGGTACATGTGTAAATCTTGTACCCGAATTAATTTAAAACAGCGCTGGATGTTCACCTGTTCAATTTGACTCGGTAAATGTAGTTGCTTGAATGAACGCAACTCTTCACATCCAAGAAGGGTGAATTTCTTCAATAATGGTAACTGAGTCAAATCAATAACATCATAATCATCAGATAATTCAAAACTAGCCAGGAATTCATGTAAATATAACGGTAGGTTCATGACTCTTCCATATAACTGGATCTTATCAACCGTCAAACTTTTCAAATTTCTCGGAAGATATCGTAAATTATTATAATGAACATTCAAATCAACCAATTCCAAACACTGTAAACCATCACCAAACTGACCAAAGAAAAGTTCAAAATGATAGAGTTGTCCCAGAATAGACAATTCTCGCAACTTGACCAACTTATCAAACTCCAATCCGGCTAAATAAATATTTGATAATTTCAAACTCGTCACATAATCAGCGGATGCCACTATCAAATTACGTAAATTAAACCAGTAAGCGTCACGATCAAATGATGATCGACTATACTTCATCATTCTAACACTGACAGTTTCGGCATGGTCAATTATCCCCTGTCTTATTTTACGACATCCATTGAATGTTTCATATGTGTCAAAATAGATATTCTTGGGCATTATTCTCAACTTAGCAATGATATAAATCAACGATCCGACATTTTGTACATGAAGAACGTTACCATCGATTTGTGGGGAAATTCGAAGATTCT
Source organism: Candida maltosa (assembly GCA_030582995.1). Taxonomy (NCBI): domain Eukaryota; kingdom Fungi; phylum Ascomycota; class Pichiomycetes; order Serinales; family Debaryomycetaceae; genus Candida; species Candida maltosa. Next base: position 27,788 of record JAKTXQ010000067.1, read on the forward strand.
TATAGTTCGTATTAACGCAATTTCTAACATTTGATATGGGTATATAGTTATCGATGTCATTCATGGCGAACGGATCGGTTATGGGGGACAATGTATCATGCAACACGATCCATTTGGTCAGATGAGATAAGATATTGACAACATAATATCGCAAGACGGGGACATGGAGTAATTTCAATTGACAAGTGAATGGTTGAATATATTGAAGGATTTGTAGAACTATTTCAAACGGTAAGTTGTTTATGTTTTGAATTATGTCGAATGTCATGGTGGCGGTTGATAAGATAACTTTGTCTGTCGTTTGAAAAAAAAAAAAATAAGAGCAATGCCGATAAGGAGGAGATTCGAAAAAAAAAATAAAAAATATCAAATAGATTAGATCACGTGAATTTGCAACAGTTTGTAACGAATTTGACTAACCGGTAAGTCCATAACCAACAATAAACCCCGATCATAAATGTGGATGTGAATTCTTTCGTTTAAATTCTGGTGGTTCCATTTCGCTTATCAGACATATTTTTTTTATTTTTGTGTAGCGTTATTATTATTATTTTTGTAACATAAATATATAATTAATACATCTCTCTCTATTTAAAAAACTATTTATACATAAAATCATGAAATAATTAAACAACGAACGAACGAACTTATTTACACACATCTTCTATGATTTCAGAAACCCGAGCTTTTTCCAAAACGATTTCTTCTTAACTGGTTTATTATTACCATTGGTGTTATTGTGACTATCAACCAGTGATAAGACACCCAGACTATCATTACTCTTTATGCTCATAATCTGACTTTCTCTTCTTTTCTTTTTGCGCAACTCTTGTCTCTTTTTAACCTCTTCGTCATCTTCTATACTAATCATTGACTTGACTTTATACATGCCACCACTAGATTCAGATAAATCATCGTGTGATGCATTGGTGTTCCCCGTTGCCCATGTTTGACTTTTATAAATGGCATGGATCTTATCGTCAACTTTAATCGAATCATCTTTGGAGTTTATTGCTGTTAAGTAATTATTCAGGGCTTGGAAGGAGTTATCGGAAATGGCAGAAATCCAATCTTGATATTTTGTTTCTGAATTATATGGTTCTTCTTGAACTTTGGAGATTTTTTGGGCAAATGATTTTTTCCTCTTTTCTTCACCGGTAAACTCTTTTGGACTGTATGATTCAACTGATTCAATTGATGAATTGGAATGTTTTGGGGTTAATTCTGAATCTGGGGTGGTGGATGATTTCTTATCGGAAAATGATATAGCGGTTGGTTTGTTGAATTTGATTGATGATCTTCTAGACTCTTCATGATCTAAACCAACTAAGATAACTGGGATGGTTGAGTATTTGACAATGTATGAGGATATTTTAATCAAATATTGGTTATTCAATTTATTCATTTTGATTGGGTATTTGAAGTTTAAATTGGATGACTTGTTACCAATGACAATTAAATTTGGTTGGTATTGTTTGAAAAGATGATCCAACATGTATTTGTCACCACGTAAAATTTTGGATGCGTTGGTAATACTTTGTGGTTCACCTTCGTCATCGTAATCAATCACAAATTCAACAGTGACTTTCAACTTCAAGTCCAACGATGAGATATATTCCATCAAATAACTCAATAAATTAGAACATTTTTCAAACAAATAATCATCAAGACTAGCTTTATTTTTTTTGTTGTTGCAATAATCTTTGACAAACTTTAAAGGGATCAACCCAGCAACAATCAAATGATCACCGTCAACAAGCAAATTGTCACTTTTTTGGAGGTCTTCTTTGATAGAGAACAACCAATCAACAGAACTCCAACTATGTCTTCTTCCGGAAATGATTGTCAAAATTGTACGTTTGAAATCCCCTTGTAACAAATCACCATATTTGACGGTCAAACTAATTGATTTATAGTTATTTTCATTTGAAGTAGGGTAAGTTTGTTTTTTGGACAATTGAGCAACAACAGAATCATTGTTACCAGTGGAGCTTCTTCTTGAGCTTGGTGACAAATAGTATGTTTGTTGATTATCAAATTTAAATTTATCCAAATTATTAAATTTCGACTTGCTAGTTTGAAATTGTGGGTCAAGAGCCATCAATTCTTCATCAGTCATTCCAGCATATGATTTTCTTCTAGTGGAAGGAACGGTATTAGTTGCTGTTAATGTAGGTGAGTTGTTTCCACTACTGGTTGTATCTTCATCATCTGCCAAATCATCATTTTCTTCAACTTGATGATAGTTAATAGTTGCTTCAGATAAATTATCTTGAAATAAATCATTATATTGCAATTGTTGTAAACTAACTTTATTTTTCAAAATTGATCTTTCCGGTGGTGGAGGTAATTTAAGTCTTTTTCTTCTTATATTTGATGATGCTGATGGGTTGCTATTTTTCCGATTAAATCCAAAAGAATATTCATCCAAAGGAGTTGATGTATAAGCTGAACTGATGGACTGTGGAGATTTGGAAGATAAGGTATAATTGTTGGTAAACAAAGAAGTTGTAGTTGGTTGAGAAATGGTTGATGTTTGGTTTAAGTTATAGATTGGGTTATTGAAAGGGAAATCGGAGTCATATTCGGGAGGTTGCAAATTATTGAATGAGACACAACGAGAAAATTTTGGAAATTTTTTATTAAACTCGTCTACATTTTTGCAAGTAGTTGTGGTGGAAGTGGTAGAAGTGGTGTTAGGAGATGTAAACATTGGTGAAGTTCTTGGGATGGCATCTTTTAAATTTTGAGAATTATATTGATTATTTGGAGTTGTCGTTGAAGATGATGATGTTGTAGTTAATAATGTTGTCATCTAAAGGTGTAAAAAAATAGTAAAATATGTAAATCTAAATCTTGGTGTTTTAGTGGAAGTAATTGATTAGTTTTTATGGGGAAAAGGAAAATATAAATAATATAAATAGTGTGTGAAAAATTCTGGGGTAAAAATTTAAACTAAACGGAAAAAAAAAATAAAATAAATATGTCTAAAATATTTTATTGAAAAAATGAAGTGACTAACTTGTTTTGTTTGTTTGTAGTTGTTATTGTACAAGGTTTAAGGAGTGAAATGGAATACGGCCACAGAATAAAAGAACTATTCTAAAGAACAATAGGCTATTTAATATGAAATTGTTGTTTTCTTTTTCTAAAAAAAAATAGTGTAAGGCGGAGGAGGAGGAGGAGAAGGTGGAGTAAGAAAGTAAGAGATAACACAGATATTATTATATAATAGATAATGGTTATAGTATTTGAAAGATAAAAAAAAGTGAAAAAGTGAAAAAGTGAAAAATTATGAGAATCAAAAAAAGTGGCGAAAGGGGAAATCTTGGTTAGTATATATATTTGGAAAGATTGAAGGTATTCGTTTATGTATTTGATTTTTTTTAATCATACAATCCTAAAAAAGAAAAATTAAAAATTTAAATATTTTTGCTTGTTCCTGTATATAAATTATTGGGTGCCAAGAAAAAGGTATAAATTTTGTATACGTATTTTACTATATACAGTCCAACGCAATTAATTTCATAAAATTTTACACAAACTCATATTACATAATCATAATTAAATTTGAAACAAAATCCCAAATTACAATGTATCCAGAAATGCAGCTACTAAAATCACTTCCGAGTTTCAAACTTTTGTTTTTTGAAAAGAAAATAACCATTCAAAAAATTTCTTGGAATATCCTTAAAATTTAGTCACATCAGAAATCATAATCTTTTATAAACACACATTGCACAGCCTGTTTACTTTTCTACTACATCAACTCTCAGCCAAGTAATTTTTGGTGGTTTTTTTTTTCTTGTTACTACTATATCCGTCATGTCATGGGTTTCATTCATCGTTGATAAGAAAAAAAAAACAGTAAGCTTATCAATCACGTGGGGCTTTTAATTTATTAAAGAAAAATTTTTTTTTTTTAGTATTTGAAAGATTGTCTGGGCTTTTTACGATCTTATTGTAACAACTAAAAACCCACGCAGTATATGCGTTTAAGCTTAAAGTCTCACCACTTCAACATGTGGTCATTTACTATATTTCGGAGTCGTGTATTTAAGGAGAAGAATCGCGTTTGATTGGGCAATTTTATATGCTCAAAATCCTTTTTGCGTTTTTTTTTTTTTTTTTTTTTTCCGTTTTCCTTTTCCTTTTTTTTACGATAACTGTGGAACAATTTCATTTCATTTCTCCCCTTTTGGGTTTTATCGGTAAACATAAAAAGAGAGCAATCTTCTTTTTTTTTTAGACGAAAGGGAGATTTTTTGTTACCAACTTATCCGGGATTCTTTGTTACACACCATCTACAATACAACCTTATTCGTAGATCTCTTGTCTTTTCTTGAATAATAGTAGTTACACAGTTCTAGATTGCTGGTCGAAATAAACTTTTTCTTTGCATTATCAGTTTAAACGACTACGTGAGAAACTTCCATTTGTTTAGCAAATGTACATTGACGATAGAAAGAAAACTTGATTTGTTGGTTGTTGGTAGATGCGAATCAACAAACGAAACAATCCTCAAAAAGGTAAATCTTTGCTGTACATGTTTTTCGAGGCAACCTGTTACATGTGGGTTGACAACTTCGTCAATAAAGTTCAGGTACCTGGTAACTCAATTAAAGTTCCTGAGTAAGTAAAATTCCCCTAACTATATCGTCCGATACCGCTCCATTGGTCACAAGTAACCACACCCTTCAAACAAACTTGAACAAGGACTTGCACTGTTTTATGTATAATTGTTTCATAAATAATGTTTATCGTCAAACAGTAATACTTCATTGATACAATTGTCAATCAATTCTGAAATTAATTGTCACGTGGCAATATTTTTTTTCCCCACGTTTGGTGGTAATAAACATTATTTTTTAAATCTATTTTTGTGAATTATTCGTAGCCAAGCCATAATTATTATCGTTTGACTGATTATTCCGACATGGTTGAAATGTCAAAATAATCAACTAAAAAAGATTACAATCTCCGATATTTGCAGTCATGGACGTGACCTAGTGTTTCGAGATCACTTTTTGTATTACAAATCAATTTCCGACGTCTAGACTTGCGCAATTGTCAAACTATCCGAGAACGCCACGCCATGATATCCGCTCTATTCGTGGGCTTTTCTTTCTTGCTTGCTTTCCAACTTTGCCGGTATTTTGTGTAGGGGAGGGTCTGCATCCGTGATTCGTATCTTCAAGTATCATCTAAATATCATAGGCTGTGCTCTACAACCCAGATTCATTAAATTTTTTTTTGTAATTGTTGACAAAGACCAGATGTTGGTTCGGAGTTTTCTTAGAGTCATTCTACTCACTTCATGTTTACAGGGAATACTCACCGATGATAACTTTAAATTTTCTACACCAGTTATATCCATAATTTTTAACATCAGTTGATGATAAATTCTGATTACGTCATTGGCTAGAGAAAAAGTCGTGTCCTTTCCATCAAAATTTGAACTATTTTTAGGTACAAACCCGAAGAACTTCTACAACTCAGCCTTTCCATCACCTTCAATGGTCCATTGGTAAAAGGATGTTCGTTTAAACCAAGAGTATAATAATCACCTTATTCCAAGAACATGTGATTTTTCAAATAGGGAGAAAAATATTTCCTATTTCGTTCATCATTATTATTTTTTTCGCCTTTATTGTTCGTTCGATATTGCTTGCTTATTTTTTTTTTTTTTTTATCACGAATTTCACATCTATCAAAGGCTGCCTTTTTTTTCCGTTTTTTCTTTTTTTTTTTTTAAATAATTATCAACAACTTCATTCTTTCTTCTCCAAACCATGTCATCGTCAGACATCGCATCAGATTGGTTCAGTCCAATTCCAATTGAAGATTATTATAAAATCAATCAAAAGTCCCGAGAAAATGTCCCTAAACAATCCCCAGAACCTGAAATTTTAGGTGACTTGGCCATTAGTTGTGGTCCAATGTTACGATTAATTTCCACCTGGAGAAACGATCAACCTATCTATCAAGCCAGTATTTTGTTAGTGTTGAAAGATGTTTCGTCAATTCCTTCAATCAAGTACTCAATTGGCCCATCTGAAAAACATAGCGATGGTAGTGATGTTAAGTTAACCCATGGGGAATTCCCAAGTACTAAGTTTTATGAAAAAGATGGATATTCGTTCGTTAGGTACGCTATTGAATTGGAAATGGTGGGATTTGAACAAAAAGTTAAGTATTTTATCGATAACCATTACAAACCTAATTTCCAATTCTTCATCCCTAGTGTTAGTCAATCCATGAATGTTGTTTCTTATTCATGTAATGGGTTTTCTTTAGGTACTGATGCCGATGAGTACAAGTCCTCTCTTTGGTTAGATGTTTTGAAAAAACACAAGGATCAGCATTATCATGTAATGTTAGGTGGAGGAGATCAAATTTATTGTGATGCCATTAAGTTACATTCTGAAAAATTGAAAGAATGGACTCAATTGAGTTCTCACAAGAAGAGAACTTTACAATGTGATGATGAAGTCGTTGCTCAATTTGAAAATTTCTATTTGTATCATTACATGGGATGGTTTGGTAAAGGTTATTGGAAAGGTACCAATTCGTCCGTTTTGGAATCATTATTCCCATTAGCCTCTAGTCAAATTGCTCAGGTTAATATTTTCGATGATCATGATATCATTGATGGTTTCGGATCCTACCATGATACAACTATGGCATCCCCAGTCTTTTCAGGTGTTGGTAATGTTGCCTATAAATATTATATGCTTTTCCAACACCACACTAATCCAGAAGAAAAAATACATGAAGATGAATCAACCACTAGTTGGATTTTAGGGTCTAAAAAAGGACCATTTATCAAACAGAGAAATCATTCTGTGTACACCAGATTGGGTAAAGAAATCGGGTTGTTAGGTTTAGACTGTCGTACTGAAAGAAAATTAAAACAAATCGTCGACCCATCGACTTACAAAATTGTTTTCGACAGATTAAAAAAAGAAATTGTTAAAACCACTGGTGAAAACGATGTCAAACATTTACTTGTCATGTTAGGTGTTCCAATCTTCTACCCAAGATTAGTCTGGTTAGAATGGTTATTGACATCCACCGCTATGGCTCCAGTCAAGAAATTAGCCCAGAAAGGAATCATTGGAAAAGGTCTCGTCAATGAATTTGACGGGGATGTTGAAGTTTTGGATGATTTGAATGATCATTGGTGTTCCAAACACCACAAGGCGGAACGTAACAAATTAATCAAGGATTTAATGGAATTCGGTGCTAGTAATGGTGTCAGAATCACGATTTTATCCGGGGATGTTCATTTAGGATGTTTTGGTCGTATGAAATCCAAGTACCATCATCATCCAAATGCCCATTATTTCTTGGAAGGTAAAGATGTCGAAGCTTTGAATGAAGATGTTCTTGAATCGCCAGAATATGATCCAAGATTGATTGTCAACGTTATCAGTTCTGCTATTGTCAATGCACCACCTCCAGATGCCATGGCGGGATTACTTAATAAAAGATCATCCATCCATCATTTCAATAAAGATACTGATGAAGATATGATTCCGATCTTTATTAAAGATGTCGATGGGTCAAACAGGGATAATAAACAGTTTTTGAATAAGAGAAACTGGAGTGATTTGATTTTAGCTAGTCAATCCGTTCTTTACAAATCGAAAGTTAATGCAAGTGAACCATTACGGAAATTCCCTCAACCTGTTTTCGATGACGATATTGAGAAAGATTTCTTGAAGGATAAGAAAGTCGATGCAAGAAATTGCAAGTATCCGTTATTGGAAGATTCATTAGTTACCACTATTCATTTCGAGAAAAGTAAAAAAGATTTAAACAGTCCTAGTGTTGGTTATGAAGTTTTCATTCCGAAATTGAAAGGGAAATATACTTTGGACCATGCTCCGATTAAGCACGTTGATGCATAAAAACAAAAAAGTTCTACCTAAACCAAAAAAAAGTTTCAATTATATTTATATATATATTCTGTATTACTACTGTTATTTCATTATGGATAATTTTTATTGTTATTATTATTGTTTTGTAAAAAACTCATCCCAGATAATCTCATTCGGCATGGAATGCAACAACTCAAACGTTTCAATCCCTTCACGGGTCTGACCTGGTGAAATCACCGAACCATTTCTACTATTATCATTATTCAACTCTTTAAAGAACGATTCCATATCCTGATCGTTCCATTGTAAGATAATCGGCGGTGGAGACACATCACTATTCGAACCAGCATCAACCGGAACAGGTTTATCCTCCTCTAACGTTGCATCTATGTTGAATTGGGGAGACGAATTCAACGGATTCAAATGGTCTAATTCAGTAACTAAATGGAATAAATTCGAATGAACATTGCCGTTATTTATCCGATACAAGCTTTCTTTGGAAACCGACGATGAATTTTTCCCATTTTCGAAATCTTCCAATTCATGTCCTTGATATCGCAATTTAAGTATCACCATGGTTAAATTATGGAAAATCTCACAACAATACGTCGCCACGTCACAACGGCCAAGAAATGACTGTAATACTAACAAACAATTATTCGTGACTATCTTGACTTGCTGTATTGGATTGTCTAATCTGATTTCTGGACTATTGTACAAGGCATACAAATAGGATGTTCCTGCCATGAACAAATTATGTACCCCGGCCCAGGTATAGTTTATACTTTTGGTATGTAAAAGTTGCGTATAACAATTGATGACTTCTTTCGCTGATATCGATAATTGCTTATAGTCGTTAAGTGACAATTTATAATTTTTAGGACTTAATCCGTGGATGTATAACAAGGTATGATGATAGTTTAATTGGAAGAATATTGGATTGAAATTACAATTCATTTGCGATTCATTCGGTAATTCGTTATGCCAATGACTCAACTCTAACAAGATCGACTGTTTCCAATGATTCAAGTCGTTATATTTCCGTGGAACCTCACCACTTGTATAAAGGATCTTGGTAACTTGACTTTGGATATTTCTGATTTTGAAATACGCCAAGGAAACAGTTTTATAACTCGTATCATCGGATAAATTATAATCCGTAATAACATCCCTAGGAATAATTTTCGAGTCGTCTAAATTCGTCGGGTACGGAGTATTAATACTCTCATCAGGAATCCCGAATGGTCGATCTAAATAAAAACAAATCTGTCGATCAATAGCATAAGTACACCAGAAAATCCGTCTTCGTTTATCCCTAGTGAAACTATCGATATTTATATTCAGTTTTGATTTCGTCTTCTGTTCATTTTGTAAATCCAAATCAACACATATTCGTAAGGCGTCTCCCATAATATACCACACCCCAGGGTTCGTAGGTCTCATGATTGAATAATAGGCGTACAAAAGGATACTTTGTAAATGTTCCAATTGATCAGGCGCATTCTCCACGTCATGAGAATATTTCATCGCGGCCAATTTGAACGATTCGGAAATATGGACAGGGTATCGTAAATGATGGGTTGATGTAGCTATAGCAAACACGAGGTTTAAGAAATATAATGCTTTTCGGAACTTGATCGGTGGGATGACTCGATGGGAGACGGTTTGGATGTTTAAATCACGGTTGGTTTCTAAGATTTTCTGGATTTCTGATTTATAAGTGTCAAACCAACATACTTCTTGTTTGTTGTATAAATGTTGGAAAAACGATGTGTTGATGCTGGTGGTGTTTGACGCTAGTGATATATTCTTATCGTCAAGCTCCCCATAAATTGGAATGAAATAATCTCGTAAGAATTCTTCTCGATGAAATAATGGTATTTGTGGATTGACTTGATGGAAGAACACTTGGAGAAATTGTAAAGCCGTTGTTTTTGGTGGTAAAACTGCTGGAGAAATATTTTCATCTCCACCATCATCATTAGGATGCATTATTTTACTCACATTGAAATGTTGTCCATTAGGGTTGTCGCTTATTTTTTGTTGAACTTTGACTGCAGTGGACATGATTTTGGAAAACGCAATTGGTTCTCTTTCTTTAATAAACTCTTCATTATGACTTAGACTTTTAAGTGATTCGTTGGAATCTTTAACACTTGGATTTTTAGAAACCGCCGCCAATTGACTCTCCAACACTTTAACACGTTCTTCCAAATGGACAATATAAGAACGAGGGATTTCACGTCCCGTCACGGGATCAACCCCAATACATTCGACGTTATTAGCTTGACATTTACCACATTGAGGAAATTTTTGGTCACATTTGATTTTCTTCGTTCGACACCGCTTACAAGCTGATATCGCTCTTGATAATTTGAAATCCTGACTGGTTTTCTTCTGCTTCTTAGCCGGTGGCTCAGAACTCATGATGATTATTTTTTTATTATTGAATGTTGAAAAAGATAAGAGATTTTTTTTTTCTGTCGATGTTTTTTGTGGTCCGTTAATTTATCCGCCAAAAATAAAACGGATTTATATAAATTCACGTGATAACCTACAAAAATACAAAACTAATCTACCATTTCGGAAAATAACATTGATGCTCTGGCTCGATTAACAACTTCATAGAAAACACTTGGTTTTAACATATACCCGTAGGTTCTATTACTATCAGTAAACGGGAATGCGCTAGAATACGATTTTTTACCAATACTTTGACACAATTGACCCAAACAACCTTTCCCGGTGCCTTTAGTTTTCCTCATTTTAAATATCTGATCAAATTTCAATGATTCGAATTTATCATAAGATATACTTATTCTAGTACTTGTTGTCTGTAAAGTCAATGATTGGATTGAACAAAATTCCAAACCCAAAATATCCAATGATCTAACCACATCATCATTCAGATCAAATTTATCCAATTTACCAAACCATTCTTCCCTCGTTGTCATATGTGCCAGATACACAATCAAATAATTTGGATTCTCATCATGGAACCATCTCGGAATGGATGTTCTTGCCTCTTCGATACTATTCGAGATTGGTCCATACTTGTTCAAATATCGTACACAATACGCAATGAATTTATCATACCCTTCGTCATCATTCCAGATCAAGTTGCTCGTGTATCCGTTCTCGAAACTAGGGAAGAACCGTGAGAAAACTTTTTCGCCGAAATAAGCCGATCCGTACTTTAATGCATTGACTAAACAGGTCTTGCATGTAGTTATTGGCCATAACAACTTCATGACTCCGTAATTGGTTTGGATGTTGCCTAACCCAGACAACAACACGTCGATTCGTTCTGGGACAGCGATATTAATCTGAGATATTTCATGTAAAATACGTTCTTCGTTGTTTTGAGGAATAGTTATGTTTAAAGATGACCAAAGTTGTTTGAATGTTTTGATATAGATTAATGCAATTAATAAGTTGGATAATTTTTGAGATTCGTTGAATGAATAGTCAAGTTGTGGGTTGGTTAATAATTCACTGGATAGTTTTTTAATTACGTGTTTGGATAGTCTGTACGGTAATGAATCATCTAATTCGAAATGGGCTATTGTTTGGGTATTATCAACCGGGATATAATCACATTGGATGCTTGTTAAGTTTGCTGTGGTGTCTGATGCTTTGACTTGAACTGGTGTATCGGAAGTGTGCGATGAGCTATATGTGTTGTTTCGTGAAATTAAACTCGAACTTGAGTCTGAACTTATGGATACGTTTGGCATTGTTGTTGTTGTTTGTTTTGGGGAATAGATGAGTCAATAAGGAAATTTGCCAGTCTATTTAAATGATGATTTGTTTTTTTTTTTATTTGTTTTGATTTCAAAGTATTATTATTATTATTAAATGTGAAAATATTATTTAATACTATCACTGTTGTTGTTGTTTATTTAAACTAAAAAAGTGGAAGTTGAAACTGAAGGTGGAAATTAGATTTATTTTAATAATCCTTGTTTATTTTTTTGTTTATGTAAATCCATGCGATCTACGATATTGTTCATTTGCTGTGTAGAAAAAGAAATTGTTTTAGTTTTTGGGCAAATTATAAATAGACGTCAATTCATAAGTTAAACTTAATTACCTTTCCATTCTGGGCTGTAATTGGTTGTTTGCTTGCTAGTGTTTTTATTACATCGGAAACATGCAACAAAAGGAAATTATTATTTTTTTTTTATTTTGTTACACAATTAATGAATGAATGCAAAATTCATTAATTTTAATTATACTAATCATAAAAAGTAACACACATTCTCTCCTGTAACTACCACATAAAATAATAAACAAACAAACAAACACGACACAATAACTTTCATTAATTGATAATTATTAAATAATAGAACAATTTCATTCATTGTTTTTAATAAAGTTGATGTGGTGCAACGCGTTCAAAATAAATAAGTTTCACATCAAGCTTTTCTAAGCAAAAATAATAAAAATATCATGAAATCCAAAGTTCGTCTAACAATTAAATTAATAAAAAAAAAAATTTCAAAGTCCATCTCAGGAACGAACAGATGAATCAATGAATTACGATCAAGAAAAACTTGTACCTCTCCTCCTCCTCAATTGAGATATTTATTTTTAGATTATTCATGTCATGTAGAACTAAAACATTTAAGCAAGGAGTTTAGTAAATAAATCTCACATTCAAGAAGAAATGCATACTATCGCCTTGAAACAGAAACGTTTGCCTTCTTCTTCTTCTTCTTCGGTGCTTTGTTCTTCTTCTTTCTTTCTTTCTTTCTGCTCCTTTTTTACTCATCGTATGCGTTACATGACAAAGAAAGCAAAAAAAAAAATAATATTATTATATTTCCATCGGTTGATTCAAGCGAAGTAGTCACGTGTGGTCATCGTCGTGTTGATTGATTCGTACTTTTTTGGTTGATATTATCACGTGCCACGCACTTTAATCACCGAAGACTTGAAAAAAAGTTTATCACGAGAAAAAAAAACCTCTAAATCAAACCTCATCTTAAACAACAATACCCTTTAACCAGTCATGAAGGTGCTAACAGAAAGAGATGGATTTCTATCCGATTTCGAAGTCGAGAAACATTTAAAAAATATCAAAACAAAGTATAATTGGACATTCCCAGAAATAGACAAAGAAGAACCTGTCAACAACCATAAACATAAAAGAAACAACAAACATTATACTGCCTGTGGATTAGGTTTGGAAACCATAACCAAGGATGTATTGATTCATTTCCTGACATCCGATAGTCGTTATATTGACTCTGAACAAGGGTTTAAAACATTAATGGAGTTTTTGAATACTTTTGAATTAATGAAAATTGAAAAATTGCAAATCGTTAATAGTTTACCTAGATCTTTGGTTGTGTTATATGCCATTGTGGAAGAGTGTGAAGAAAGATTCGGTGAAGCAACCAGTCAAAGTATCATTGATAAAATTGATGAACTTTTCCCACTTCCAGAAGCTGAAGAAGAAGAAGGAGACGAAGAAGTGGTGGAGGGAGACGAAGAATACGCAGAAGAACAAGATGCAGAGATGGAGGAATAAAAATTAATAGACCATACATATAAAATAAAAAAAAGCTCTTTAATACAAAATAAATCTATAAAAAACCATTCATTACGCCATTAGTTAATCCACTTTCTTCTTCTAATGGTTTATTCCTTGTTGCCTCGTCTGGTGACATCAATGCAGCCGGGATTGGGATTTGTCCAATTAATGGCAATGTAGGAGGAGTTATACCATATTTACTAATTTGATCTCTGAAATCACCAACCATACCTGTGACTTCACCCAATAACCCTGTGACTCCTAACGCAAAAACCGAATCTCCATTATGTTCAGAATTAATCCATGCATGTTCTTCATTTGCAACATCCCCTTTCTCTTCATCTGTCACGATTTTATCAATTTCATCATTCTGTTTTGTTATCAATTCTCGTGAAACAATTTTACTCAACCCGAGGTCCACTTCTTCCTCTGAATCAGCAACACTCAAGGTGGTACTCTTAACACTAACAATATCCGTACTTCGATGTTGTCCAAAATGATTCTCCACCAAATGCTGTATAATTGGCCATCCATACGCATTGGCAAACCGTCTCCGCACAAATATATTATTATGAGCATCAGGTTTGATTTTAGCAACCACTTTCCTCCATCCCATACTTTTATGATATTCTCTAGCAATTTCCTCTTCCAAAATCTCAAATGAACTCAATCCTTTATGATCGGTACTAGCTGGCAAATCTTTTTCGTAATAAATCTTATCATGAATAATAACATTTTCTCGACTAGATGGATCGACAATATATTTCAACGACGGAAGTGGTGGCAAAATTAACGATGCTGCTGAGTCCAAAAAAGTGGAATTAGGAATATTTTTATGTAAAGACTCATCGTGTTTACTTCCACCACCTTGGGTTTGGAAACGCAGATATTGTTCCAGTGATTGACTTTGAGGCATAAAATATGATAATAAAGTTTGTACTGCCAGAAAACTGTTGGCATTTTCTACAGCCTTAGGCACTTTACCAGTTTCATCACTTTCTGCCAATTCTTCAGAATTGATAACATCAGCTAATCCTTTATAATCCAAGTATAACAAAGATGAAGTCCTAAGAGGAACAATACCATCATTAATTGCATTAGCATAAACTGTTCTTCGTTTAAATTTTTTCAATACTTCATGGGTAGGTCCTGTTGGCAAAAGTAATAATAACGGTTTCGACCCATTTTCAAGAATCTTCAAGCCCAATTCTTGTCCTGTTTTACCAACAAACCCCGCCAGTAATACCCATTTCACCACTTTGGGGTTCTCATTCACTACACCCAACAAAGGTGACGCCAAAGTTATGAAATTTATTGGTTTGATTTTTTCAAAAAACCATGGGAAATTAACTTTCAAATAAGCAATGGCAAATGTTTGCACACATCCACCCAAAGAATGACCAATAAAGGAAATTTTCGTCACTTTACCATTATTCAACAGTTCGTTTTCAGTAATCAATTCAATAATGTACTCAGCAACTCGGCTCCCCAAATATTTGATTCCTCTCTCAGTTTTGCCAATATTCCCGAAAAACGCTTTCACCACAACATCTTCATCATGGTGATCTCGTAGACTAACACTTCTGTCTATCTGCTCTTTTAAATATAACATATCAGCACTAGCATTCGAATGTAGACCATGGGTTAATATCACCAAATGTTTAGGTTTCTCTGGAGTCAATGTGGGTAAATTCCATAAATCCAATGTATCCCAATTATCAATATGTAGTAATGGATTAAAACATCCAACTTTATCAGAATTAATAACATTCTTCTCCGGGAATGATGCTTCATGGAGAATCTGTTTCGAAGTACCAATCATGATTTCAAAATCGATGGATATAGTGTTATTGAAAATAATCTGTGATATCACATCAACTATCCAGGAATAAGTTTTCTTTAATGTATGACATGATAACTGTACGTAGAATGATTGGCCAGGTAATAGTTGCGGTTCGAAAACTGGTTGGTCTGCAGTGACGAAATATTTGGTATTGGAATCATAATCAGACAGTTTGCAATCAACATATAAAATATAAGGACCTGCTAAATAAATTGCCCTTTTAGAAATCGGTTCAGTGTTTTTAATCTTCACCCATAAGGTTGGTTGTAGGACGATTTCATCGCCTTCAGCATGGGGTCTGAAATTGATTTTGAATCGTTGCAATTCACCGGCTTTAACCGATTTGATTTGTCGATATAGGATTTTATGTTCCATATTATCCAACTGATCTTTTGTCATAACTAATGGTATATCTGAAAAGTCAGATATCTCTGAAGATAATGACTGGTGATGATGATGATCATCTTCCATGGTTTAAATATAAATTTTTTTTTTTGCAAAAAAAAGTGAAAAACGTTAAAAGATTGACAAAACAAGGGGGATGGCGATTCTAGATGAAACAAACAAACAAACAAAACAGTTGGAATATGCAGCTGATAAAGGATTATTAAGATTTCGGAACAACAGTACAATGAAATAACCTTGTAAACTACGAGTTTAAGAAAAAGATAATTAATTCATGTGATAATTTTCTCCAGTCGTCTCGTTCTGGGTTTTTGTATCGCGTAACGTCGTGTCATTGTTATTGTTGGGTCGGCTTTTCTTTTAATTTTTTTTTTTTTGGCGTGATTGCTTCAATTGCTTTCTTTTTTGGGCGGTCGTGTGATCATGGCGAGAAAAAGGAGAAATAAAAATAAGGAGGCAGATTGATTTATTTTTTTTACATATTGGTCGACGGATAAACACACAAGTACAGTTAATAATGTCTTATCAGCAAGGAGACGAAGATCTACATCAAATTGAATTAACAGCTCACAGTTTACTTAGTAATTCATTAGATAATTTGAATGAAAATTTCGAATCATTAAATCAATCCCAAATCATTTTATTAACCAGATTGAAAATATTGGAAAATAAATTATCCAACTTTAAACAACTAGTCAATGATGATAATTTGATAGATGAAAAAGAATTAGCAGAACAATTTACGAAAATC
Source organism: Candida maltosa (assembly GCA_030582995.1). NCBI lineage: Eukaryota > Fungi > Ascomycota > Pichiomycetes > Serinales > Debaryomycetaceae > Candida > Candida maltosa. Next base: position 44,209 of record JAKTXQ010000067.1, read on the forward strand.
AAAGAGTTACGAAAACGGTTAGATTCTTGTTTGAAAAATATTGATAAAATTGACTCAAGAATTGATGCTATAATATCTTCTTAAAAGAAATTAATAAATCTATATGGGAAACCAACACCTTTAGCACCAAAAATTGATAAAAGTAAACTGAACATAACAAAGATCATGGTACTCAAAATAGCAACCAAAACCAAATTGACATTGTAATTTTTGATTTCTGGAGCACGTTTAATCAAAACAATCACCAAAATACTCAACATTCCATACACAAAAGACATGATTTGAGTTTCTACCCCATATTGTGATTGTTGTCCTGGAGCGAAATATTCAACTCTACCATCATTTTGTTCCATAAGATAAGGTGTTCCTCTAATTTGGTTAAACATGTATCCCGTCGTGAAAAGCAACACTCCAATTAAGGATCCAGCACACCAAATGAGTTTACTAGTGATGAAAGTTATAATATGTTTAGCAAATGTTTTCACCAAAATAACTAATAAAAAGGCACCAATGGCATTTAGAACAAGTCTAGTTTTGTTAATAGGAATATATAAATTGAAACTGTGGCCAGTAATATCAGTAAACCAAGCTTTCATTAATTCTCTATGATCACCTTGGAAGAATTGATATTCCACCTTTTCTCTAATGAAATTGTTTGGTCCTAAATGTTTAGTAGGAGGGAAATAAAAAATTTTAGGAATATTTTGCAATTGTAATATTTGGAATAATTTTTTAGATTCCATGAATTCAGATTT